>PVJD01005050.1:0-122907 GCA_004026545.1 Mormoops blainvillei
AGTTTCGAAAGAAATTTTAACTTTCCCCTTGCCCCACTTAATGTCTCCTAAGTGATATTTCTATTTTAATTCTCTTTTTCCCTTTAAAAAATATACGTATACCAAGCATCACTGGCAAAATCAAGAAGGCACCATGACAAGGGCTGTTAAGCTGTACCCACCTCAAACTACACTTTAAAACTTAGAGGATAGACACGTATACATTGTACTCATTTCACTGAAGAGGGTTCTTAACTTTTATCAAATTCTCAAAAGGTTTGTAAGCTCTACACAAAGGGCCACTGAACTAAAAGATATTTTCTGGGTTAATCAATCTACTTAAGTACAATACCTATGCTATGCTTAATGAAAAACCTCAAAATTCTGCCAGTGATGACAGAAGGTCAATCCTTTCTCAGTAAAGCCTGCCCACCCACTAAAAATGTGTTCAGTGAAAAGCTTGAATGCAAAGATAATGTAATACAGGTACTGGATAACAGGAGAAAAGATTGATTCAAAAGCCCTATCTAATGACAACAAACTCACAACTATCAACAACTGAACCTAAAAAACAAAAATAAAGCAAACTAAGCAAACAACTAAAACAGGAACAGAATCATAGAAATGGAGATCACATGGAGGGCTATCAATGGGGAGGGGGCAGGGGGAGAAAAGGGGAAAAGGTAGAGAGAATAAGCAGCATAAATGGTAGGCACAAAATAGACAGGGGGAGGTTAAGAATAGTATAGGAAATAGAGAAGACAAAGAACTTATACGTATGACCCATGAACTAAGTGGGGGAATGCTGGTGGGAGGGGGGTACAGAGTGGAGGGGAATAAAGGGAAGAAAAAAATGGGACAACTGTAGTAGCATAATCAATAAAATATACTTAAAAAAAAAAAAGCCCTATCCAAGGGCACAGCAAGGTCTAACAATAACCGCTATTATATACAGTAAATGCACCCCTGGAAAGTCAGGCATCCACTGTGTATTAAAAGAGTATTATTTTAAATGTACCAGGGAAACTGTTATCTAAAGGAATACCACAGAGAATGGTTTTGGAAATGCATAATTCTTTTTGTAATGCATAATTCTTTTTATAATCCAGGTTGGTATAGATACCTCCTTATGGCAAGATACACATATATGCCAGCTGATAAATATTCCTTCTCCTCCAACAAGGAGGATCAGAAGGTAAATACTATTAAAACTCATGGCAGAGAACACCACTGCCCTAAAGTCATTGTCATCTATCTGCTTTGTCCTACTATATATAAGGAGAAAGTAATCACTAATTAGGAAAGCACTACAGTATCCCCCTTTTCAGCTAAAGCACCTACCAGCACCTCCTTAACAACCACGCCTTCTAAGCCGCCACTGATCTGTAGGGCACCCTTCTTCACCCGGGGCACCCTCTTTGGTTTGGATTCCTTGTGTACAGGTTGCTTAGGCTTTCTGGAGACTTTCTTTTGGGGCTCCCAGGCACTATCTTCCTTGTCATCTTCAGAGGCAGATGATCTAGGAGTAAATTGACAGAAAACATTTTAGGAAAAATGAAGCCAAATGTTAAAGGCAAAGAAAAAACAAACAAAAAACAGACATATAACGCTTCTTAAAAAGAATAAGGTAGGAGGTGTTTATTATAAAATGGAGAGATGTGAGCACAGGTTATGAAGAGATATTGCTAACGATTGAAGCAAAAGAGTTAATTAGAGACCAATGGGAAAATATCCCCTGATGCACTATAAATCACAAGTCCCTCTCAATTCACCTGTCACCTAACAGACAAATATACACACACATACACTCAAGACACAGGAAATCATTTATTACCTTAAGCAATTTACTGGGTCATGTCACACTATAGTCATTGTGAGGTTTTCCATTTTAACAGTGAAAAGCACTTAGACAATTTCCTAAGTGCTAATCAAATTCATTTAAATTGTATTAAGTTATTCAAACCAACCTAAAGAGCGGAAAATGGCTCTAGGAAACACCCTCAATTATGTAAAAAGCCAGTACCAAGACCCTTCCAACTGTTTTATTCTTTTTTTCCTTTCACAAAATGGATTTGTTTCCTCATTAGACAGGATCAGCTACAGTACTTTTCTAACAACCCAAGAATTAAACTCATAGCAACAGCAGAGAAAAAGCAGCATGTCAACTGTGGTAAAGGAGCATCACGCTCCTATCCACCCAGTTAATTGTATTTCTATCCCTAATGTAAAAGGTCAGTATTGGTGGGAAGGACAACTACTTCCTTCAGTGAGACTGGTGAATAGAGATGTCTGGCTTTTTGATGGTTTAAGTTCTGCCAGGGGGCAAAAACCGGATTGGATGACTGCTTAGCTAAATTATGCTCTAGGAGAGCATAGTTGTGATAGGTCAAACCACAGATAGTCTCCAAGTGAGTTACCTTCAGAGGTTGGTAACTAAAGTATAAGAGTAAGCAAAAAAAAAAAAAAAAAAAACCCAAAAAACCAAACCCAAAAACACGCACATGGAGAAATTATTAAACTAGCAGAGCACAATAATGGTGGATTAAAGGAATGAGATTTAGAAAACCAAGGAATCAGAAAACCAGGGCTCTGCTCTTCATGCTCTCACCAAACCAAGCAGAATGACCATTCCACCGCAATCTCATCATCTGTCAAGCAGGAATTGTTAACCTTATTCCGTACAGAGATATCGAAAAGATTACATGACAGGTACAAAAATGCTTTCAGTTATTATAAAGAAAAACGTAGTACAGGTATTACTTTATGAAATGTGAGGTAGTTCTAAGACAGCTACTCAACTCTCACTCCTAATCATACTTGCCTCTCAGCAGCATCAGGCACTCGCGCCCTAGAGCACATGTCTCACACCTTCCGGGAACACCGCTCCCCTGGTTCTCCCTCTGCTTTCCTGGTAGCTTCTCCTTAGACCCTTTGCTTCCCCATCCTCCTCTCCACAACCTTCCAATGTCCAGAGCCCCTAAGACTTAGTCCTCAGCCCTCTGTTATACTCTTTTACTAGATGATCTTATCTCATCCTATAGCTAAATATAAAGGAATCTCATTTATATGTCTCCAACTTGACCTGAGGTCAAGAGTACGTCCACTTTCGTTTGCAGTCCAACGATAACCTTGAACTTACCAAGTCCGAATCAGAACTCCTGATTTCTGATCCCTCACACCTGATCTTCACGCTATCACCAAATTCCTGTCTTTCCTTCACGCCCGGAATTGAATCCATCAGCTTATCCTGTCTACTCTATCTTTAAAATGTATCCCAAATTAGACCATTTCTCAACACTTTCACTCTAGAATCCAAGGTTTCTATAATAATCTCTTTTAACTGATCTCCCTGCTTCCATGGTGGCACCCCTACAGTCTGTTCGCCATCAAGAAACCAGAATGATCTCTTACAAATGTAAACCAGACCATGTCACGTCTCTGCCCCAAAACCCTCCAGTGGCTTCCCATCCCACTTCAATTAAAACCCTAACAACCTTGTCAAGCCTATTACATCCTACATATTTTAATTTCACTTTCAGTCCCTCTCTTGGTGACTCTGGTCTGGCCACACTGGTCTTGCCATTACCTTAACACTTCAAACTCATTCCTGCTTCAGGGTCTTCACACTTGCTGTTCCTTCAACTCAGAACACCCATTCCTCAGCATCCCTCATATCTGCACAAGCTACACTCCCCAATCTCATGCAGATTTCTTGCCATGTCCTCCAAAAGAAGTTTCCCAACTACTGTGCCCAAAATCTCCTTCCACTACAACCACTCACCATGCTCTCTATCCCCTGTCCTGCTTTATGTTTCTTCACAGTACTATTACTGCCTAACATTAGTTATTTACTTAATACATTTCTTCAGAGCACCATCGCAGGGAGCATCTGAGCATCTGGCAATGACTGGAGACATTTTTGATTGTCACAGTGAGGGTTGCAGGGGGACGGAGATTGGGCGGATGCTATTGGCATCTAGTAGGTAAATACCACAGGTACTGCTAAACACCCTACATTGCAAAGGACAGTTCCCCCCACAGCAAATTATCCTATCAATAGCATTGAGATTGAGAAATCTTGCTCTAAAGATTTTCATACAGGGTGTGGCAATAGTAGGTTTACAGTTATTCATATAGAAAATACAGTAATTAATAAATTAATAACACAAGAATAAATTCTGTGTTTCACATACTCACAATTATAACCCTACTTCTGCCCCACCCTGTAGGAAAAAACTCCCTGCTTTCATGGAGTTTACGTAAATATTGTTATATTTTTAGTTTGTTACTTTCTCGTTGTTCATCAGTACCAATACCTAAATACTAAAACAGATACTAAATACTAAATTTAGTACCAATACCTAAATACTAAAACAGATACTAATACTAAAAAAACAGAACTGGAACACACCATGAGTTCAATAAATACCTGTTGCATGAATGACTGAAAAAGACACAGCTTTCTTCAACCCAAAGGAAGTTAGTGAAAGAACGCATTAATTCCCTAAAGTATACATCACTCACCCTCCCCCATTAAAAAATAAAATAAAATGCTTACAACTCAGAGAGGGAAGAAAATTCATCCTTGGATACCACAGTCTGGACCTTTACTTTTGCTCTTCTTGGCAATGATGACATCTGGAAGAAACAGAACATGAAATCAGTATGATCTGAATCACTTGAATGACTGATCACTTATTTTGTCTACACAATGAGGTGCCATACAAAACTAAAACTCCAGTAGCTCTGCAGCTAGAAAATGCCATAGATGGGAAAAGAAAGAGGGTCACAGGCAAACCCAAACACACTGGTGCCCCCTCCTATGAGGCTGCCGATCATAAGAGCAGCTGACAGCCTTCCAATGGTTTCAAAAGCCTGATGAGTATAAGCCATCTTTGGTAAAATACAAGCTTCTAGAGGGTGAGAGTTCATAGTTTTTCAGAATTAAATGCCTGAGTAAACTGCAAGTGTTTTTGATGGTTTATCAGACAACAAGTTATAAAGTTCTTTATTAAACTGTATCTATAAACTATATTAAACTATATAAGAAATATTTTCTGCCCTGGCCGGTATGGCTCAGATGGTTGGAGCATCATCCTACATACCAAAGAGGTTGGGGGTTTGATTCCCGTTGAGGGCACATACTTAGGTTGCAGGTTCGATCCCCAGTCAGGACACGTATGGAAAGCAGCCAATCGATGTTTCTCTTTCACACTGATGTTTCTCTCGCTCTCTCTCTCTCTCCTTTCCTCTCTCTCTCTAAAATCAATATATATATTTTTTAAATATTAAAAAAAGAAGCCACCAGTATTTCACACACTAGGTTTAAAAAAACAAAAAAATATTTTCCGTCTTCTATATCTTCTTACAGTATAAGTAAGTCTATCTACAAAGCTGATAGTTAAACAATGCTGACTGAATAAGCAGTCATGTTATTCCTAAAACAAGATAATCCATTCCCTTATAATAAAAAATCCAATATTTAAATAACAATCACTGAAGCCACTAAATATTTACCAAAGTCAAAGGCCCAGCTCTAAAAAAATTAAGACAAATAACCAGAGACATTATATGATACAGGAAATAAACAGATTTACTGTAGCTGATAAATTACCTAAACAATATATATCAAAACACAAAAACTGTATTAGACTCTGACGTACTTAGAACCCCTTAAACAAGTTCCTAAACCAGGTACATGTTATAATGCCTCTGGTTCTAACCTGCACTCAGAGAAGAAAGAAATAACTCAAAGAAATATCAAACGGTTGTCACAAAAGGGAGCATGTTCTCCCAGCTGCCATACCTCAACTCAGTCCAGACAGAGCTACTGGCAGGAGAGTGCCCAGATGGAACCAGGAGAGCAAAAGGAAAAGTCTCCAGGAAGCAGAGACTTTTCTATCTTTTCTTTTAGCCCCTTGTAGGAATTTTATGTTTATGCAGGTCATTCTTCCTGAAATGAGTGCTTCTAGATGCTGATGATAAAGGAATGGGTAACTTGTGATTTCTTTGTTATATGTATTTCACAATAAAACACACACAGAGGAAGTCAGTGTACAATGGGATGACATTTCAAACCAGGGCAGAAATGGATGATTCAATAAGTGGTATTAAGATAACCAGCTAACCCTTTGGAGGAAAACAAGTGTTTAATTCCTACCACCACACCATGAATAAAAATATATTCCACACTAACTAATAATTCTTAATATACAAAATAAAATACAAAATACTACACACACACACACACACACACAAAGAAGACTACTTTCATAGTTTTGAGTGCAGGTGTGGAAATAAAGGTTTTCCAAAGCACGACTCAATTCCCAAAGCCAAAAAGATAAACAGATTTCGCTACATAAAAATTAAAATCCCAAGTCAGCACTGGGAGCAATTCAAAACCAAACCAATTTACTCTGCAGTATCCTTTAAAAAAAAATTAAATCCCAGGAAACAGTACCTGATACCTTGAAACTAAGGATAAAGGGACTAAGGACTGGGTGTAAGCTGTCTGAGGTAAAGGAATCTCTCTAAATATCCTACTCCACTTCATGCTATTAGGCAACTGCTCCAGGAAAAAGTCTGGAGGTTTAACCTCTTGAGAGGGTAAAACAGTCTCTAGACTAAAGGACACCAAGGACAGTTGTGGGCATGGGAAACATACTGAATGAATGCTAACCACAGGGAACTCCTGCTCCTATTATCTCATCCCCACCCTCCTCCCCTTCTCCCAACAAGCAACCAAAGAGCTGCCTGGCAGATCTTTAAGGTCTAGGGAGGAAAATGGAAAGGCTCTTCTCTGGAGAATCTTACCAGCCAAATAGAAACTGAAGGTGTTCCCCAACAAACAGCCCAAGCAGATTATCCACTCCCACCACTCCATTCTGCAATATACCTGAATTCAGAACATTCCCACATACACCACTATGCACAAATTCCAGCTCCACACTTCAGCCTTAACAGAAATGTTTAAAACAGGGATAGACAAAAACTTGGCAAGCTCATAAAATTTTGATTACTCATTAAGGAAGTCTCCTCTGAAAAAAATATTTCAAAGTGCCCGTTTCAGGCACTCTGGAGGCAATGTTGCCATAAAAAGATGAGTAGGATAGAAACAAGCAAAAAAAAAAAAAAAAAAACCAAAAAAAAAAACAAAACCCTATTTTGAAAAGGGTGGTGAGAAAGGAGAATATGCATAAACACATATGCCAATTTCAAGCAGATCAGTTTAAGAAAGAGTATATACAGAAGCTAAGGACCTAGAAATTATTTCTTAAAAATTTTCTATGCCAGGTGGACTCCCAGGGGTATGCAAACTCCAGTTTAGAGACTGATGTTCTTCGAGATTGTTTCTCCATCTCCATTCTCCAAGGTTCCCTTGGTGTGTCATAGGATGTTAGATTAACCAAAATTTCATCCTTTTCTATGGTTTTAAATACCTATATCACCTACTTAACCCATTCCTGCCCTAGTCTTTCCCAACTATGTAAAAGGTACTGCCATCTACCCACCTAAGATGATTTTTTGCTAAGCCAGAACCTTTGAAAAATTCTAACAGCTTCATTTAACTATAATTGACATGCAATAAACTGTACATGCTTAAAGTGTACAAATTCGATGTTTTGACATATGTATACATAGGTCCAACAACCAAAATAATGAACACATCCATCACCCTCCAAAGTTTCATTTGCTAAGTGAAAGTCTTGCAAATCTTTTTTTCTTCCATCTCCCACATCCAGTCTATCAGCAAGTCAAATAAATTTTTCCTCCAAAATGAATCTTAAATCTCTATGATCTCCAGTGAGTCTTTAGTCCCCAGTATCTCACCTGGACTACTGTAATAGTCTTTTCACTGGCCTCCCTGCTTCCACTCTTGCATCTTCAACCCATTCTCCACATACCAATCCAAAAGATTTAGAAAATGCTTAAAAACCATTCAGTGATTTCCCATCCTCCAGGTAGAACCAAATCATATTATTTACCATTGCCTTCTAAAGTGCCCAACAGGACTGACACCACTTGCTGTAGCTCCTCAGCCATAGTCACAAGCTTGTTCCTGTAACAAGCAATGATTCTTTTCCAGCTCAAGTTTACTCTGCCTGGAATACTACTCCCTCTGCTCATCTCAATAGGCTGGCTCCTCCTCATCTCTTAGAGCTCAGTATTTTATGCCTAAAACGGGTATCCTGGAAATATTATAGGACCCTGTTTACTTCCTTTATAAAGTACTATATAACAGACCTGTAACTGTCCTTATTTATTGTCTGCATTCCCCATGTTTACTTCATGGCAGTAATGACCCTGAAGGAAGAAACCCCATTAACCTTATTCATTTCTGCATCACACAGAGCCTGGTACTTAACAGCTGCTCTATAACTACTTATTAAAAGAACATAAGAACATATTTTTAAAATGGTCTCTATAGAGGAATACACATTTGTTCTTCCCATCACTATAAGGCAAAAATCACACACGGCACTCATTGCTTTCTTGAAAAAGTGATGGTACAGAACATTCCTGTTCTTAGTGGCTTGAGACTTTCCAGTCTACCAAGCTGTCTTACCTCTGTGGGCACAGAAGCATATTCAAATCAATCACTTGGCGGTTTCTGTGACGTTACTGAGAGGCCAAGGGCGGCTCTCTCTATGGAGCGTGCCCCCGGGGAGCCTTTCCCCGCTCCCTTCCCCCAGGGTGTTCTCCTTGCCTCTCTCTTTCTCCTAAGCTCCAAGGGCCCTTCTTTAGCCTCTGTAACTCATTTCTGAGCCCATTTGTTTCTTCTACAGCTCACTTCTGACTCCGCGGCTTTCTAAATAAATTTTACTTGTATATAAAAACAGAAAAAGAAAATCGGGAGGACACAGAGAAATCTGCATATGACAAATATTAAAATAGAAAAAACACAATTAAAAAAATTTAAAGAGAGCAGAGGGGTATAACTTTTTCAGAGGCACCTGAAAATGTTTCCCTAAGGGTACCATCAGACATGTTCAGAATCTCAGCATAAATGCCCAACTGAGTAATAAACACAAAACACTACACCTGAAAGACCCTCTGTATTTCCTTTTCTTTATTTTTTATTTATTGATTTTAGAGAGAGGAAGGGAGGGAGGGAGGGGGAGAGAGAGAGAAACATGGATCTGTTGTTCCATTTATTTTTGCATTCATTGGTTGAGTCTTGTATAAGCCCTGACCCGAGATGGGACCAGCAACCTTGGTGTTATCAGGGGGATGTTAGCTCTACCCGGTCAGATCCCGCCAGTGAGTTTAAATGGCTTATTTAAAGGGCAGAGCTATGTGGCAGAATAAAATTAGGACTAGAACACAAAGCCCCAAACACCAAGGCCAGGCTTGTTTCCCATTCCACATACGTTAAATTAATAACATGCTGTCACATGGGAGGTTCCAGGAAAGTCGCCTAGAGAGTTTCCGTTCATTCCTTTCCTCAAGTTATTCAGCGCCTCCTACATGCCAGGCACACTGCTGATAATGCAGTTGATTCTGCCATGATCTGATAGTGAAAGGATGCTTCCTCCCCATCTCCAAAAATTTGAGCTTAAAAACAATCTAGGTTTGCCAGGGCTTAATTTGCCCCTATGCGCTAAGAGCAGCATTTTGAGTAAGATGCGCCTGGGAGCTACGAAAGGTTTTCTGGATGTTAAGTTGGTAGATACGGACGGCAAACAGCAAAAACTTCTCACTGTAATAAGGAATGCTATTTCCCAAACGAGCGCTCAAAACTTTTAAAATAGCCCCAAAAATACCGGAGCCCGAGCGCCGGGCTCACCCGAGCCCGCAGGAACACCGCCAAGGCACACGCTCAGCTCACCTTCCCGCACCACGTATCCGAAGGCCGGGGATTCTGTGTGTCTGACTGCATCTTCCGGTTCCCGCCGGAAGTTTTTCAAACCCCGGAAGTCCCGCCTCTCTTCTCCCTGACTGGCTGCAAAAAAGCCAAGCGCCTTGGGGATGGTGGAGCCAAGCTGGACAGAGGCGAGGCGCCAGAGTAGGGTGGGTTCGCTGAAGTGGGGGCGGTGGATGTGGGGCAGAAGGTCTTAAAAACGCGGACCAGCCTTCCTGTTTTTCTTTTTCTTAAACTGCTTTACTCTCTTCTCATTGCATTATTTCAATATGCAGTAGAAAAATGAAAACTAGTCAAGTTGTATTCTTTCTAAAGTCAGTTTTTCTAAATGTCGTTATTTAACTTCTCAGGTTGTTTTTACAGTATTTCATTAATTCCTAAGCCCCAAGGTAAGGTGTGCTTCGGTCTTAGGAAAATACGCAAATTTTCTGTTAAGGTCTTCTGATAAACCCTCACTGCCCAAGGAGATTAACTTTACCTTAATGGAAGAGTTCACTCCCACAGTCATCTACCTTACTTGGGCCTCTCAGGCAGCTTGGTGCACTGCCAGGAGCGCCGATTTGGAAGCCTGGTTCTTTCAGGAACTTCCTACTACATTGGTCTTTGAACCTGTTTCCATTGCCTCCCGCTCCATCTTAGCCCTTGCCTGATAAGGTACCAAACACAAATTAGCAATAAATACTCATTGAATTAATTGGGGTAAACGCAGGTCCCAGTTACCTAAACTTGGGCAAAAATGAAAAAACCTCATTTAATTTTAAGATTTTTTGAAAGTGCTAATAACCTAGTATCCTAGGTGAGCCCTCCTCCAGATCCAGTATTTACGTTCCTCTTCCCACAAAACACAAAAGTAGCTCCTGTTTTATTTCAGTGGCTCCTAAATATCAGCCCCATTTCCATCCCTTAAGACCCACTTTTTTTTTTTTAACTTATCCAACTTAAAAGCTATAAAGACCTTCCTGGCAATTCTTTCCCTGTGCCTTGAATACATTGTCTCAAAATGATTTCTTGGTAGAAATGAAAAATGACTTGTTTTTTGGTGATGTGCTTTTTACTAAGCGCGCTAAACTCTAAATACATCGAAACAGCCAAAAAAAAAAAAAATTAGATTGTAAGATTAGGGAAATAAGACTGTTGTTAATCTAGATTAGAATTTAGCATACCACACCCCCATGGATTTCTTTTAGAAGATTCAAAAAAGTGGCTTTTTCTGTGCTAATGACTCATTTCCTAGGACTCTGAGTACTGAAGAGCTGAGCAACCAATTGAAATGACCCATGAGTGGGCCTCACTACACATAGATTTACCCAAAGTGAACATAAATTTCACTGGATAATTTTCGTAATGAGTAGGAAAATAAGACTTTTTAAATTTCTACTCTATATCTAAGATCCTCAGTCAGTAGGAATGAGTTTTTGAGATGGTTTATAGATTTTTTTTCTTTCTTAATTTGTAGTCTTATGTTGCCTTTTGCAGTGGTTCCAGAAGGTCTGGAACTGTCTGCTAAAATCACTGTCTGCTCCACAATTTCTAGTGCTGAAAGAATACTAGAGCTCTGGCCAGGTATCCCAGTTGATTTCAGTGTCATTTCCATATGCCAAGGTTGTGGGTTTGATCCCCCATCAGAGCACATATAACAATCAACCAATGAACACATAAATAAGTGGAACGACAAGTAGATGCTTCTCTCTCTCTCTCTGCTCTCTGTCCTCTAAGATAAATAAATTTTTTAAAAATTTTAAAAAAATACTAGAGAAACACATTACAGTCCAGAATTATGGGAAGGGAAACCACATCATCATAATGAACAATAACAATTTACTGTTCACCTATTTTCGATGTCAAAATACAGAATTAATGTAGGGAATAATAAGAGTCAAGGTGAATCGATATTCTACAAAATCTTCTAACATAATTCCTGCCCAAGAGGAATGTACAAGCAACACTGGGGACCAGATACAGTCACAATAGACAAACCCATACAAGACAGTCTAGATTCACGGTTTAGGTTGTGAATGGTAGTAACCACACTACACAGTGAGGATGAAGGTAGGGATTGGCCAGCGTAGTGTTAGGCCTTGATTCCTGTCTCTTCTACCAGGGATATTTGCCATTCAACTGGGGAAGAACAAAGAATTACTAAACTAAATAACCTAGTAAGGTTATTTAGACATCATACCTCTGGGAAAAATAAAAGCTGGGGCAAGTTCTATTAATATTAATGTAAGTGGTGACCTACTCTAAAGGTAAGAAAGACCATTCAGAAAACATTTCCTTTGGAATTTTGCCGGAGAGCCATCCCCCCAAAAAGCTTCAAGGGAAATTTGTAATCACTAAGCATAAATCGGGCCCCAGCACAAAAACTGCCTTTTCTCTCTAGGACCTTGCTCAAGCTATTATTTGTATAAGTGCTGAATTCCAAGAAATTCATGGGTTTAGCCTGGTATAACCTGGACACCCATCTGAAACTATGCAGTAGGGTTTTGGAGTAATAAAAACATGTTTTGGGGGTTATTTTATTGCTCCAAAGTATACATCTCCTCACATAATATTCGTTGGTATGTTATCATTTTTATGTTACTGTCTATGTTTTCAAGTCCTTTGCCTGTGGATTCTCTCTCCCCAGGGAGAATGTAATAATAGTAATTTATATTTATTGATCATCTACTATGAGCCAGGCACTAAGTTAATGCTTTCATATGTATTTGTGTATTTGTTTCACAAATCAGCTCAATGAGATGTTGCTATTATCCTCTTTTTATAAATGAGAAGGCCAAGCTCAGAAACTCAGGCAAAGTCACATAAGCAATTACATTGCAGATCCAGGATTTAAATCCAGTACTCTTAAAGACATCCATATAGTCCATATGCCACCAACTCGAAGCAAAGATCTTTTAAAAAATCTTTTTTATTTATTAATTTTAGGGAGCGAGAGGAAAGGAGAGAGGGAGGGAGAGACAGAGAGAAACATTGATTTGTTGTTCCACTTATTTATGCATTCACTGGTTGATTCCTGTATGTGCCCTGTGGATGGGTGGGGGAATGAAACCTGAAACCTTGGCATATCAGGATGATGCTCTAACCAACTGAGCTACCTGGCCAGGACAAAGCAAAGATCTTTCCTTTTTCCACTATGGTAGTTAGTACCCAAGACTCTGAATCATCAAGATACTGAAGAAATGTTGAATCACTAAATATACTGCATAAACTGCTATCTATCCACCTAAAACATAACCAGTCTATTTTCCCTATTAGCTTCAAACTAATCAAACTTCCATAAGACCACACATTCTTAATATTGATCCAAATGTCCGCATTGAATTTTGCACCTGCTAAATTGTAAGATACTTGGATCTAAGCCTAGGAAGTAAGTATTAGTCAGTTTAGGTCTCTCCTCCTCCAGCTTCTCTGTTCCCCCACACACTGCCTAATAATGCTTGAAAATGATAAATGCTCAATAAAATAGAAGACTCGCTCCTGGACTGAAGAGTGTACTTGGAGTAAAGAAAAATTCTCCCTTGCACTAGAAACGTAATCTAAAGCTCTTGCCACACAGAAGCTGGGTCACCATTTAAAAAATTAAGTGTGCTTTTGGAAATTCAAACATTTTTGTCCCTTAGAACTAACTCTAAGGGATGCATCATAATCACCTTGCAAAGGCAGAGGGTCTGCTTCAGATTAGAGAATGTACAAACTGAAACTGAGCCTTATTTTATAAATTTGCATATTAGCCCCACCCATCCACTTTTGTGCTATCAAAAACTCTTATTCCTAAACACTGAAACTCTTTGGCTTCGATGGGCTTCTCTCAGTAATTTAGCCGGGAATTTAGGATTTCCTGAAAAAAATATAAGAGATTGGTAAGCAGAGATGGGACTGCTTCTGTTTCCCAAATGAGAAGGGGGCTTCCTGTTTAATGAAGCCGGTAGATGCATTCCCAAACTTGACCTTTCCTGTTACCTTTTCAATCTGGCTGGAAACAGCAGCAGCATTCCAAAGTGTCAGTCTAGTGGTGAGGACATTGTTATAGCCCAGAGTAAAGTCTGTCACCTTATGTGTAAAAAAAAAAAAAATTCCAGGAATTAAAGTCCTGAGTTTTGGAAAATATTGAATGGATCTTGAAGAGGCATCGGTTAAGCCCAAGAAAATTTATTGTGCAGATTTTTCAAAGAAATGAATATTCAGGCATCATTCAAAGGAATTACATACATTGAAATTTAACTTACATGAAGTAAAACTATGGGACCTACACATTAAACTAGAATACAATTTTTATCTTCAGCTGAAAATTGAAATGCAGTGTTTTTCCCACTTATTTTTTAAAATTTTATTTATTTACTTTTTAGAGATTGGGGAAGGGAGGGAGAAAGAGACGAGAGAAACATCAATGTGCCAGAGAACATCGATCAGTTGCCTCTCACACGCCCCAATGGGGGACCTGACCTACAACCCAGGTATGTGCGCTGACTGGGAATCAAGCCAGTGATCTTTCAGTTCACAGACCGGCACTCGATCCATTGAGCCCCACCAGCCAGTGTATCCCACTTATTTTTCACAAGTCCTCAGAGTACTTTGTAATGAAGGCAATTAAAAGTAAGATTTTTTAAAAAATTCAGAATCATAGATAAAATATTTTATCAATTGCATGGCTCACTGCTCTACTCATCACCTGTCTGGCAAATTCACTGGCTAAAAGTCAATCAGTTGCATTCATGAGCAGAATTTTCTCCTGGTAAGTTTATCACCCTTGAGTAGTATCCAGGGACCACCTCAAAGGCTTAAAATAGTCATTAAATAGCCTGATACCCAAGCATGGAAACCCCCAGAGGGCTCATTAGGATCCTAATGATGGCATGGCTGCATAATGGGACCAGATTTATTTTGTTTATCACCACAGGGAGCCATGCCTGGAGACTGTATACATCATAACTAATACTTTGTAGTATCTTTGGTCCCTCTTCCAGCTTAATGAGCTAGAGCTATCCTACCAATGGCTAGCTTGAAACACTTATCCAGAATGCCTAGGGTCAGAATTTTACTATTAGAAGCTTCACACACTAACTGGAATTCAAATTTGGAAAAGCATTGTGTGTTGGATTAGCCTACATCCAACTGTGTGGATGTTGTTTTTTAAGTCTGATTTATTGGGTATAATTTACATAAAGTAAAACAACTTTTTTTTTTCTGATAAACACATACAGCCTTGTAACCCCCATCACAAGCAAGATGTAAAACATTTTCATCACCTAAAAAAGCGTCTTTTGTAGTCAATCTTCTCCCCATGCTCAGGCCCTGACAATCACTCAACTGTTTTCTGTCCCAGTAGTTACACATTTTCTAGATTGTCATATAAACAGAATCACACAGTATGTAGCCATATGAGTCTGCTCTCTTCTACTTAGTATAAAGCATGTTAGATTAATCCATGTCATTACATGTATCATTATTTTGTTTCTTTTCATTGCCAGTAAGCATTCCGTTCTGTGGATATACAGCAGTTGATCTATTCAGCAGTTGATGGACAATAGATTTTTTCCCACTTCTTGGCCATCATTAATAATGCTGCTGTAAACATTCATATACAGATTTTTGTGTGGACTTATGTTTTTATTTCTTTTGGGTAAATAAATACCTATGAACAAAATTGCTGCGTTGTATGATGAGTGTTTAGTATTATAAGAAACTACTAAATTGTTTATTAAAGTGGCTGTATCATTTTGCATTCCCACCAGCAATGTTTGAGAGCTCCAATTGCTCCACAACCTTGCCAGGACTTGATATGTCACATTTGTTTGTTTTTTTCTTTTTGCTATTTAACTGGTGTTCAGAAGTATCTCATTAAAGTTTTAATTTGCATTCCTTAATGATTAATGTAATGTGTTTATTTGTCACCCATATATCTTCTTAGGTAAAGTGTCTGTTCAAGTATTTTGACAATTTAGCTGGATTTTTTGATTGCTGAATTATGAGAGTCCTTCATATATTGTGAATACTAGTCCTTTATCAAACATGACACTTGGCTTTAAGAATAGTAAGTTATCACAGGCAGCTGCCAGCCTCATAGCAAACAGAAAAATGATTCCTTCAGCAGGCTAACTAGCAGATGATGTCAAAACCACACACATGAAAACACACACACACGCACACACACACACACACACACACACACTCATGAATTTTCCTGAAACCAACATCACTGCAGACAGAAAACATTCTTTGTAGAAAAATGACCTAATTTCACAGTAAGAGGTTATAAAAGCATGAACCTAAAATACACAAATTTATCACCCTAAAGAATTGCATTAAAACTGAGAAAGTGGTGCCCACAAGCTTTAGCAAATACTGTGGGAAGTTAGCTAAGATATAATGTTTATATAGCCTAAGTGGGTATTTTGTTTAGACTGCATCATGATCTGAATGTAAGAAAAACCCAAATAATTTACCAAGAAACTCCTGTTGTATCCTGCAAGTTAGAGAGCTTAACAGTAGTAGTTACTGCATGTATGAGGGCCTTTAATAACTTTCTGCCATGAGCTTTGTCAGTTAAGAGACCCAGGTCTAAAATTCCTATAACTTTCAGGTCTATTTCTAGAAAGTATTAGCTAATACCTCCCAAATTTGAATGCACATAAGAATCACTAGCAGGGCTTTTTAAAAATGATGATTCCTACCTCTAGCTCCTGGTTTAAGGAGCTTAAGGTAGTACCCACATGTGTAAGAGGACACCAGGTCATTCTAAACAGAAAGACTGGTCTAATTCTCACTGTGCTCTTGAATTAGGAAACTTAGAGGAGTGAGCTATAGAAATATGGGTTCTAAATATAGTGTTTTATGGTACTTAACCTTAAACTTGCCCTTCCAACAGGTAGACCAGACATTCAATGTTCCTACTAGACACACCAACTACCATGGCATAGTTTATTAATTGAAAATAGCTTACAGTTTACAGATTGCTTACTATTTGTAAGATACTTTTTTGTTTGTTTTTAAGATAATCCTTTGCGGCAGATAGGTGGTACGCATAAATAAGTAGAACAAATCAATGTTTCTCTCTCTGTCTTTCCTCTCTCAGAAAGGAAGGAAGGAAGGAAGGAAGGAAGGAAGGAAGGAAGGAAGGAAGGAAGGAAGGAAGGAAGGAAGGAAAGAAGGAAGGAAGGAAGGAAGGAGAAAAGCCAAATCAACAGAGGTGATAGCCTGACAGAAACAGTACTGATTATACTTCATCTTTACCATTGCAGCCGCCTTTGAAAACCACACTGATTGTTTTAAATTATGTTCACAAGCTCTTTGATGCTGCTCCCTTCAAAAGATGAGGCCAAATTTCCCTTCTTGAGTGTGGGCTGTGCCTTGTAACTGGCTTCTATAAAACACAGTAAAGAGAAAGTCTGATTCTGATATTAGGACCTAAAACATAGTATGACTTCCCTACAGCACTCTCTTTTGGGTCACTGTCTCTGCAGGAGACAAGCTGCCATGTTTCGAGGACACTCAAGCTACCCTATGGGGAGACCTACATGAGGCCCCCTTCCAAAAACCAATGATATCTCACCAGGCACGTGAATGCCATTTCTTAGAGGCAAATCCTCTGTTCCAGTCAAGCCTTCAAATGATTGCATCCTTCAGATGATTGACCCTTGATTGGGACCTCATGAAAAACCCAGAGTCAGAGATGCATACATAAGCCATCCTGGATTCCTGACTCTCTTTCTTTAGGAAATGATGAAAATGTTTTGAATTACATAGTACTTATGGTTGCACAGCCTTGTGAATCTACTAAAAAGAATTCACTGAACTATACACTCAGAAATGATAATATGCACTTAGAGCTTTAAGCAATTGTTTTAAGGTAATTTGTTTCACAGCAAAAAATCTCTAATACACATACTTTAAGGGACACTGACAAATTTAAGTGTGTACCAAGAAATACAGCCAGGAGGGCAGTAAGATTTGAAGTCCTGTCACATGAAGAATGCACTTAATGTATTTTTGTATGGAGTTGGGATGTCTAATAAGGACCTGGTTTCTGTGTGTAGATATCTTCCAGCTGGATGACATCAGCATCATGGCTGAATAAGACATCCCTTGTTGTGTCCCACTCCTCAACAACAACAACTTGGCATCCATCCATGGACAAAAGTACCTTTGTGGGAGCCGTGGGGTCTGGCACCATAGCCAGGGGGCTTGGAAGGAGTCTCACTCAACTGTGCACTGGATAATGGACGTGCAGACCTCAGTCCCGGTTGTGGACCCTCCAGTGGCCTATGAACTGGCTTCAGCTCTTCTTGACCTGGGAGCCCTTGAAAAACACTGTCTTAGGCAATTACCCACAGATGAGAGAGCTTTTGTGGATCCAAGTTTTTAGTGGAGATGTTCTAGCACATCGTTGGGGGAGAGAAGATTGCACATATTGGGAGGCTGGTAAAGGCTGGAGGAGGTGACTGCTATTTCAGATACAAATGCAGTAATGCAAAACTTCAAGGAACGTGAGCTATGGCCTGGTGATAGCTCAGTTGGTTGGAGCATTGTCCTCATGTGCCAACGTTGTGGGTTTGGTCCCTGGCTGGGGCACATGCAGGAGGCAACAAATGAGGGCATGAATGGGTGGGATGACAGGTTGGTGTTTCTCTCTTCATCTCTCTCTTTCCCTCCCTCCCTGCCTACCTCCCTCACTTCCTCTCCCTCCCTCCTTTCCTCTCTGCCTAAAAAAATCAATATATCAATTTCTTAAAACTTTAAGAAACATGAAAAATCAAGGAAATGTGACACCACCAAAGGATAAGAATAATCTTCTAGTAATGGACCTCAACAACACAGACATCTTCAACTTTTCTGATAAAAAATTCAAAATAACTGTTTTAAGAAAACTCAACAAAACTGAGAGCTGCTTTTTGAAAAGATAAACAAAATTGACAAACCTTTGATAGACTAATAAGAAAAGAGAGAGGCTCAAGTAAATAAAATCAGAAATGAGACATCATAGCTGATATTATAGAAATAGAAAGGATAATAAAGAGACTACTATTAATAATTATATGTCAACAAATTGGACAACCTAGAAGAAATGGATAAATGACTAGAAATATACAACCCACCAAGACTGAATCATGAAGAAATAGAACATCCGAACGGACCAATGAGTTAAGGAGATAGAATCAGTAATAAAAAGTGTTCCAAAAGAGAAAAGCTCAGGACCAGATTGTTTCTCTGGTAAAGTCTGCGAAACATTTAAAGAAAAATTCACACCAATCCTTCTCAAACTGCTAAAAAATTGAAGAGAAGGAAACACTTCCTCATTTTACTAGTCCAACATTATTACCCTGATATGAAAGCCAGACAAGGACACTACAAGAAAAGAAAACTACAGGTGAAAATCCCTGATGAATATCAATGCAAAAGTTCTCAAGAAAATATTAGCAAACCAAATTCAATAACACGTTAAAAGGACCATATACCATAATCAAGTGAGATTTATCCCTGGGATGCAAGAATCGTTCAACATGTGCAGATCAATAAATGTGATGCATCACATTAATAGAATGAAAGATAAAAATCTCAATCAATGCAGAAAAATATTTGACAAAATACAATCTCCTTTCATGATAAAAACTTTCAAAGTGGATATAGAGGGAATATATACATTGCCATATATGACAATCCCACAGTTAACGTTATACTCAGTGGTGAAAAGTTGAAAGCTTTCCCTCTATGATCAGGACAACGACAAAGATGGCCACTCTCACTGGCCATATTCAACATGGTACTGGCAGTCCTAGCCAGAGCAGTTATGCAAGGAGAAGAAATAAAAGGCATCCAAATCAGAAAGGAGGAAGTAAAACTATCTCTGCAGATATTATGATTTTCATATGGAAAATCCTAAAGACTCCACCAAAAAGTTTGTAGAACTAATCAATGAATTCAGTAAAGTTGCAGGATAAAAACCAACATACAGAATTCAGTTGTACTTCTATATGCTAATAATGAAATATATGAAAAAAATAATAAAGAAAGGGCTGTTCTTCCAGCCTATGAAGGAATGGGCAGAACTTTTTTTATGTGATTCCAGCAGACCAAAAAAAAAAAAAAAAGGTCAAGGTAGGTTTGGATTCTCATTTATGAACCATTTTCTAACAGTCACAAGTGGTCTACATGAGAAGGAGACCCTTAAGAAAAATTAACAGAAGGGTCCCCCAAGGCCCTTCCACCACTCCAGCGCCCCACAACACTTAGCCATCGCCACCTGTCCTCAGCTTCAAGGCACGAGCATCGTGTCTACCTCACAGGTGCACCGGAACTACCACCAGGACTCGGAGGCCACTGGCAACCACCAGGCCAATCTGAAGCTCTATGCTTCTTAGGTCCACCTGTCCATGTCTTACGACTTTGACTGCGATGACATGGCTTTGAAGGACTTTGCAAAATATTTTCTTCACCAGTCTCATGAGGAGGAGGAACACGCTGAGAAACTGATGAAGCCGCAGAATCAATGAGGTGATGGAATTTTTCTTCAGGATGTAAAGAAACCAGACAACGCCAAATGGGATAATGGGCTGAATGCAATGAAGGATGCATTACACTGGGGAAAAAGTGTGAATCAGTCACTAAGGGAATTGCATAAACTGGCCACTGATAAAAATGCCCCCCATTTGTGTGACTTCATTGAAATACCTTTCCTAAATGAGCAGGTGAAATCCATCACAGAATTGAGTGACCACATAACCAACCTGTGCAAGATGGGAGCCCCCCCTGAACCTGGTATGTCAGAGTATCTGTTCGACAAGCATGCCGTGGAAGACAAGGAAGAGAGCTAAGCCTTAGGCTGGCTTCCCATGGCCACAGGGATGACTTCCCTGATCACCAAAGCAGTACATGCATACTGGAGTTGCCTTACCTTTTCTATAAGCTCTTGCAAATCATCCACTTATGTGCTTTCATTTGTACCGTTCCTTCAAGTAAAGTAATTTGGTACCCCCTCAAAAGTGTTGTTCTTTCTACAACGAACTACAAGCTATTGGAGCTCAGGATCTCTGACCAGCGCTGAACACTGAGAAATGAGGTGACAGTGAAGAGACCATAATTCTGCCACCATGAAGCTCCTTTTCAAGATATTGATTTTAAGCTGTTTATTAAGAAACAAAAGATTCAGAAAAAACTTTTGACCCTCCTCCCCTTTCCTGTCCAAATGATTCAGATAGAGAAACCAGCTGCAGAAAGAAGCTCTTAGTATGTCACCTTAGCCCAATTTGAATTAAGTGGTGAATAAGAGCGCTTCAGGCAGATGCCTATTAGCTAGATAACCCGTGTCCCATTGTTTCTAAGTCACCTAGCAAGGGTTTTCCCACTCGCCCTTAACTACCTGTAAATTACCTGTTTTCACTTGTGAAGCCTAATACCCCATTGCCCACTTTCTTCTCTACCCAAAAATGTCTTATATTCCCAATGTCACCTCACTGTCTTTGGAATTTTTATGGAATGAGCATCATACCTATGTGAATTCCCCTTGCGCGTGTATTAAACTTTGATTTTTCTCCTGTTAATCTGTCTCTGTTAATTTGGCCATTATCCCAACTAACCATCATTGGGGGGTGGGGGGCAAGGATTTTCACCATGATCTTATTTACATCTGCGCTGGCTTCTAGAGTTTTCAATGTATCTCTATCTACCTTCTCTTGTTTGACAGGGATGCCTCGCCTGTTTTGTATGCATGAGGAGGACACAGAGAGAGTTGGTGCCATTAGGTGATTCATTCTGAACCGCACAGCTGGCAACTGGGCAGGCTGGGACCTAGATCCTGGATCCAATCCATGTTCTATGAGAAATGTCACCAGGACGGTTGAACTGCAGGTAAATAGATCCTGCTGGGTGGTGATCAGAGGAATTTTTGGTAAACTTCAAAGCTAATTAGAGCAAACAAACCAGTGAAGGAAAGACTAGTCTTAATGAGTGTTCCCAGAACAGTTTTCCAGATATAGCTTTCCACCTGTCTCTCCTGAACCAAGCTTATTAACTGAAGGAACAAATGTGTAGTTACTTAATTTGCAAATTGGGCAATTGGACAGTTTCCTGGAAAAGGAAAATTCGCTCCTAAGGGAGATAGGAGGCAGCGAGAAGGAAGCAAGATTTTACCAAGCCGTGGGGTGCAAGAGAGAAGTTGGTGATAAAAACCATGAAAGTGGAGGGTTAACAATTATATTCCTTTTGGCAAGCTTAACCTTTTTCTTTTAAAACCTTAGCTGGTATTTCTGGGAAATTTGTTATAAGAATTGGAGGGAAAGGGAGACTCCGGCTCTGTTCTTTGTTATGCCACCCTGAAAACCACTGGCCCAGTTAAACAGGATGAGCACGTCTTTTCCAGGGTAGTGTGCTCTGCAGGCGGAGGGAGGGCGGACTGGAAGCGTGGGGGCGGGGTGGGGGAGGGGGATAGGAAAAATCAACAGCAGGACCTCCTTCTACAAATAGACTGTTGGCTCACACCTGTACTGGTCACCAGACCTGGGCTGGAACATGCCTCCCACACCCGAGGTAGACAACTATTCTTACTTTTTCATTTCCAAGTGATCTGCGGTCCCACAGTTACTGAGTAGCTCAGGTGTCCAGTGAGCCATGTTTAAGTCTGTGTCATATCGTATCCACGGTGGCATTTCTTCTTTAACAATAGCGCAGACCGGCTTCATTGAAGAGTTGATTGCTTCTTTGCAGGGACTTTGGAGACATTCTTTTGCTGTCTGTGGGGAAAGAGCAACAGAAAAGCATGAATCCAATGTTTCCCTCATTCATCCTTTACCTTCAGTCTTGAGCTTTTTCAAATTTCCATAGGAGGTAGCACTTTCTTGTGTAGAAAACATGGGCTTTGGAGCCAAATAGACCACCCTGAATTTGATTTCTAGCACTTAAAAACTGTGTGATCATGGGCATATTATATCCTCTCTGAGCCTCAGTTTCCCCGTATATAAAATGGGAAAAATGCTACTACTTACCTCATGTGATTTTTGTGAAAATTAAATGAGACCATATATGTAAATATCTAACACAGGACCAGGCTCACAGTACTTGTGCAATAAACATTAAGTTACTTCGTCCTAAATTTCTATTGCTAGCTCTTTGCCTATCTCCAATTATGTCAGTTACCTGGGCAGAGTCCCCTGGGGAGTGAATCTACCAAACGTGTCCTTCTTCTTATCGGAACTTGCTGTCTCTTTGAGGGATGGGGCCTGCTGGGTTGTACCCCCAGGAATGAGAAAAGTTTGCACTGAACAGTCTACCCTGATGCTTCATGTGATGTCCCTATGTTGAAGGGCTTGCATCTGAAACACAAATGGCCACAGAGAAGAGCAACATCTATAGGCAGGGTTGGGATAAAATGTGTGGTTAGAAGGAGTTATAAGTTCATGTTTGAGTAGGGAGCAAGGCACAAGCTCCCTGGCCCACTTAGGGTCAAGGCGAGGGCTCTGAAGAAAGGCTGACCCTTGTAGAGGTAATGAACATGTCATGACCTGAAGACTTCCTTTTCTGGGTCTTTATTTCATTATAACACTCAGCAAACCAAGAGTGGCTGCTGCAACAAGTTACCACAAACCAGAGTTTGAAAGCACCAGAAATTGTATTCTCTCACAATTCTGAAGGTCAGAGTCTGAAATCAAGGTGTCAACAGGGCTTTACTCCCTCCCTGCCTCTTCCAGCTCCTCGGGCGTGGTCAGCATTCTTTGGCTTTCTTGGCTTGTGGCCTCAGCACTCTGTCTTCTGTCTTCACATCACCTTCTCATCTGTGCCGGTGTCAGTATAAAAGTATCACGTATGAAGATACTTACCATTGAATTTAGGACCCACCTGGATAATCCAGAATGATCAACTTATTTCAAATCTTTAACTTAGTTATATCTGCAAAGACCCTTTTCCCAAATTAGGTAGTAGTCACCATTCCATGAACTACATTCCAGAGATTTGGACATGGACATATCTTCAGCAGGTGGTGGGGGGCACCTCGCAAACCACTTTACCACCTAATCCTTTTTAGAGAGCTGGCCAACTAATTTATGACAATATGAGTGCAGGCATTACTCCTTCAAGGGGTATCTGTGTCATAAATATCATATAGACCAAAAATAAAGGGCAGTGATTAATTCAAAAGGAAAAATAATTACTAATAGCGGTATTTCATGCACTACCAAGGAACTGTTTCTTTTCAACATTTTCTTCCCGGAAAGCTCCCCCAAAAGATGCTCCCACTTAGTAAATAGTTTTGTATCATATGCTCATAACTAAAGTAACCACAGGTAAGGGGATGCTTTATACTTTCCATGATTGGCATAAGAGCCTCAGACTGATCAGGAATTCACTCCTGGGGCTGGAGAAGGGTTGAGGGACCCAGCCTCCAAGAAACAGAACGCATCCCATAAATAGCAGAACACAACAATCCTGACAAGGAAGTAGGGGTAAATGGATGGTTGGTGGAAGGCAACCACCAGTGTCTGTGCTCCATATGAACAACCCCCTATACCACCAGCTGTAGGGCTGACACCTGCCAGGCACTCTGCTCCACTACAAGCAACATGCCTAGTTGGGGGCAGTTGGCTAGAAGATGCAAAAAAGCATCTGGCACTTTCTACAGGTGCTATCCCGGAGATTCAAGAGGCTATGGAGAAAGCATTTGAATGAATTGCAACTGGATTCTTCTTTCAATATTCTTTCAAAAGATACCTACCTTGTCATAAGACAAATAGTCAAGCATGTCCACTCAGTATTGTAAAAATACTGAGATTTCAACGCACCAGGAAATGAAGCTCTTTTTCTTCTCAGAATTCAGAATATCTCCTTAGAAAAATGATTGGCTATTCAGATATGGGTAAAATAGTTTGGCAAGAAGTTAGAGGAAGAAAGATCAAGATATCTGCATTTAAATCAGCTCGGAGACTGCAGGAAAATTAGCCAGCTCGGATTTAGTCTGATTTTCAAACTATACCCTGCAGACAAAAAGGGTAAACCTTCTCCCTCCAGGGAAAACGTCAAAACAGCAATTTTCATGGAGCAACCCCAGCCCTTGAGTTAGCCAGGAACTCATCTCTCTCTAGCTCTGCAGTCATGGGGTTTATATTTGCATTTGATGCTATACAAGTTATATCCTATGAGATACTGCCTTGGATTGCTCTTGTCTTATTATTACTGTTGCTTTTCTAGTCTGTTTCAAGTTCCATCAAAGCAAAAGTAAGCTCCAAGCATCTTACCCACTGCGCAACTATGATAAGGTCTGCGTATGGGCAATGGAGCCCTGGGAGAAAAATTGCTTTATTATGTAATGGGAGTCCCCTGTGATACAGCTTATCTTATTCATCTATTATGCCAGGGAGCTCAAACTGGCAGCCTACTGGCATGTTTGGCCAACAGTAATTTTTTTACTTTTTATATTAGTTGCCTACATTTTAAATTTCAAAAAATAAAAGAAGGAAGTGTTAGATTCAAATATTTATTCTGTCCCTCCCACGTTTTCCTCTCCTTCCAGGGCACCCATTACATATATAGTGTATGGAGCTGCTTAACGTTGTTCTACAGCTCAGTGATGACCTTTCATTAGAAAGAATTTTTTCTATGTTTCATTTCGGATCATTTCTATTGCTATGTCTCCAAATTCACTGAATCTTTTCTTTTACAATGTCTAATTTGTCATTAAACCCATCTAATGGGTTTTTATTCTCAGGTATTGTCATTTATATCTCTAGATGTTTGATTTGGGACTTTTCAATATTCTCTGTCTCTATTTTACCTTTCGAACTGAATATGGAATTCAGTTATAGTATCTGTTCTGATGCCTTTGCCTCTAATTCTAACATCTGTGCCAGTTCTAAATCAGTTTCAATGGATTTTTTTCTCCTCTTTTATGGGTTTATTACCTGGCTTCTTTGCATACTTTGTGATTTTTTATTGGATGTCAGACTGGGAATTTTAAGTCATTGCACAATGCATATTTTTGTTTTCCGTTAAATATTATTTTTCCTTTTTATTGAATTTATTGGGTGACACTGGTTAACAAAATTGTATAGGCTCCTTTCACTATTCTTAAGCCCTAGGGCATAGTTAATTTACTTGGAAATACATTGACCATTTGGGGTCTTCTTTTTCGAAATTGTCAGGCAGAGCTAGACCAGTGCTCAACCTAGGGCGAATTATCCCCCACTACTAAGGCAAGATCTTTGCAAGCACTCTACTTCATGCCTGTGAATCATGAGGTTTTGTCCTCTGGCTGGTGGAAAGAAGCACTATTCCTGGCCCTGGAGGTGCACCAGGCACTGTTCCCTCTAATCCCTGCAGGTGGTTCTCTCCCAGGCAGGTAGTTTCCCCACAGATATGCACTAGTCAGTACACAGATGAAAGTTCGAGGGGGCCTTCCTCACATATTCAGAGTAGCCCATCTGTTTAGTTATCATCTCTTCTGTACTATGTTGTACAAGCTCTAGCCGCTGGGATCACCTTAGACTGTCAGCTCTACCTCACCAGCTCAGCAGTCCATCAGGTTCTGTCTCTATTCTCCCTCATTGCACTACGGCTCAGAAATTCTCCCAAGGCATCAAGCTGGGCCAATTAGATAAGGGCTTGCTTACTTTGTTCTCCGTCTCACAGGGTTCAGTTTCATTGTTGCCTGACATCCAGCACCTCTCAGTCCACCCGAGTTAAAAATGGAAGTTTCTTTCTTTTTAAAATCTTGTTATTTATTTACATATCACATAATGCAGTAAAGTAGCACATGTTTAAAATTTATTAAAAACTTAAACCTGCAAAGGTTGGGGATCCCAGTTCTCTCTGTATCCACACTAGAGCTTGGTATTTTCAGTTGGGTTTGTCATTGTTGCTTTAATGTGGAGAAGCCATCTGAGGACTGAAAATAAATGATAGCAGACATATGAGGGAAGGAGACACACGAGGGAATAACCCTGTGGTGAGTTCCCTGTGTCTTCTTTTCCATACCTCTCTGTCTGGATTCAAACAAAGACCAAATCCCCAGATGGTGCGCCAGGCATGACCTAAGGAAAGCCTTCTTTTTCTGGTTTGAGGAGCAGGAAGGGGAACCCCTATGGGATACAGAGACTTGAGGAAATCCCCCTGCCTTTTCATTTCACTTTCTTTCCCATTCCAGCCCCAGGCAAGTACCAGACACAAAACTGTAATTCTGTGATGGACAGATGGCAGCCTGGGAAGTGATGGCAGTGGATGCCAATGGGCACCTAAAACCCAGAGAGAGGGGACTGTTTCTCTTTAATCACTGAACATGATCCAAGAATATAGGGAGAATAGCCATTGTCTTTTTTCCGTGGCCCCAACTTTCAGAAAGTACACAGCAGAGCAGGGAGGCTAATGTCCTAGATCCCTACTCAGAACACCAGGAGAGGGTCCCTGGAAACCAAAAAGGAGGCAGCTCAGGAGACGGGTCTCATAACGCAGGTGTCGATTCCTAGGTTCACGCCTGAGCTGCACACGTGTCGGTAAGAGCCCTGAACTCCCAGCAAAGGCTTAGCAACCTGAACTACAGAGTGGATCACCCACTTACATCCCAGGCTGGTCACTGGGTGGCACTCACTTGGGACAGGCCTGAAGAGCCCAGCAAAGTCTTTGAAAGTTGTGCGGACATTGAGATCAGAGCCCATAGAAGGCAAAGAACTTACACCCTGAACTTAACAGGTGTATTGCCTACTAAAACAAATAGAGAAACAAAAAATTGATATTCTCCGTAGGATTTAATGAGACACAGAATCTCATAGCATGATATTTAAAATGTCAATTCAAACGTTTTGGATGCAGTCTCTAAACATATGAGAATCTGTATGCTAAAAACTATAAAATACCGATGAAGTGAATCAAAGAAGCCCTAAGTAAAGAGAAATACTGTGTTCATAAATCAGAACATTCAGACAGTTGTGTTAATTCACCCCAAACTAGATTTTCCCGATTTAGGAAAAAAAAACTTTATAGCATGTCAGGTTAAATTTGAATTTCAGACAATGAATAATTTTGGTATAATTATGCCCATACAATATTTGAGATTTTATATGCTAAATATTTATTCATTTTTTAAATCTTAAATTCAAATTTAACTGGATGCCCTATATATATGTATTATTTGAGAATCCTGCAGGGCCTGAATTGATTTTATGGATGTAATATAATAACAATCAAAATCTCAGCAGGATTTTTTGTAGATGTAGGCAAGCTGATTAAAATATATGTATATGGAAAGACAAAGGGCCTAGAATAAACAAAATAATTTTGAAAAAGCAAAACAATCTTAGAGGACTCATACTACTTGATTTTAAAACAATCTACAGCTAAGCAACAAGGCAATGCAGTGTTGGCGAAAGTTTAGGCACACGGAGCAACGAAACAGAGCAAAAGAGTCCAGAAATAGGTCCTCACCAATATAATCAATGAATCCTTAAAGATAGGTTATTTTATTAAGACAAGGTTTACATAACATAAAATTCACTATTTTAACCATGTTAAAGTGTTGTGCAATTCATGACCAACTGACTTTTGACAAAGGTAGGAAGGCATTTCAATGGATAATGTGGATAGTCCTTCCAACAAATGAAACAGCTAGACACCATATGGAAAAAAAATAAACTTCAACTTACATGTAAGAGTATAAGTTATAGAAAAATTAACTTCAAATGGGTCATAGTTTAAATGTAAAACCAGAAGTGTAAATTTATTATTAAGAAATCACAGGAGAAAAAGATTTTGATCTTAAGTTAGGCAGAGTTTTTAGATATGACATAAAAATCATTAAAGAAAAAATGATAAATTGGACTTCAAAATTAAAACTTTTTCTGCAAAGGACATTGTTAAGAGAATTAAAAGACAAACCGTAAACTGGGAGCAAATATTAACAAATCTCATGCCCAATAAAGGACTTGTATTTAGAATATGTAAGTAAACTTCAAAACTCAACAGTAAGAGGCAACCAGTTTTAAAAATAGCCAAGAACCCTGGCTAGTGTGGCCCTGTGGACTGAGCGCCAGCCTGCAAACGGAAAGGTCGCCGGTTCTATTCCTGGTGGGACACATGCCTGGGTTGCAGGCCAGGTCCCCAGTTGGGGGCGTGCGAAAGGCAATTGGTCAATATATCTCTCTCACATCAATGTTTCTCTCTCCCTTCCCTGCTCTCTAAAAATAAATAAATAAAATATTAAAAAAAATAAAAATTGGCAAGAGATTTGAATAAACACACCACCAGCTGACAAGCACATGAAAAGAAAAAATCACAATGAAATATCACTATACACCTATTAGAATGACTGAAGTTAAAAAAACAACAAACCCAAAGGAAAATACCAACTGCTAGTGAGGACACAGAGAAACTGGAACTCCCATACTTTGCTGGTGGAAGGGCAAAATGGTATAGACATTCTAAAAACAGTTTGGCAATTTCTTATAAAGTTAAGTATGTATTTATTACATAATCCAGTAATTGCACTTCTAGTGAACCCTTAAGAAATGAAAGCTATGCTCAATGAAAAACCTATACACGAATGTTTATAGAAGCTTTATTCATAATCGCCACAAACTGGGGACACCCTAAATGGCCTTCAGTGAGTGAATGGCTAAGTAAAACATAGTACATCTATTCATAGTACATCCCAGTAATCTATGGGTTACTGCTCAGCAATAACAAGGAACAAGTTATTTATATACTCAATGACGCGGACGAGCTCAAAGACATCTTACGGAGCGAAAGTGACAAAGAGTGACATGTGGTATGGTTTCATATAAATGACATTCTGGAAAAGGTAGCACTATAGAGATAAATACCTGAACAGGAGTTGCCAGAGGTTAGGCGTTGGCAGACTTTCAGTACCAATGGTAAAACAAGGGAATTAGGGGAGAGGGGAATTAGGGGAGAGCTATTCTATATTCTGACTGGGGTGGTGGTTGCCTAAATCTACACATGTATTAAAACTTACAGAATGGTACACACACATATACACATTTTCCTCCTTGTAAATAAAATAAAAAGAGGATACATATATTGAAGATGTGTGCTCAATGTTTTAAATGTTAAGGATATACCATCAAAAAAGTTTGGAACTGGCACAAGCCTCTCATTTTACAGTTGGTGAAACTGAGTCCAGAAAGTGAAAGTCACTTAATCAAGGCCAAAAGAAGTATGAGGCAATCCCAGGAGTGGATTTCCGCCGGGGGCAGCATCTCTGGGGCCTGTGCCTTGCCCCGGGCCCACTCGGCCAGGTTTAATTTAGCCTCTGTTTTTCTTTAGGTAGTTTTTAAATTCAGAGTTTTCTGTGAGAGACGGAATACAATCACGGTTACATGGGCAAGTTAAAACAAAATTGGTGTCAATAAAAGAATACATATCCTATTTTACAGAGTGTGTTTTTGGCACGAGCTTGGCTCCTGTTGGACAGACCTATGGCTCTTAGGGGAAATGGTTTTAAGGATGCCCGAGATTGCAAAACAAACAAACCAAAAGTGGGCCCTGGAACCAGACAGACCACTTGTGTCTGAATCCAGGCTCCGCTACCTGCTAGTGGTAAGAACCTGGGTACATTGCTTCGCTATTCCCTACCTCAACTGCTTTATCTATAAAAAGCACCCTACTTGTATGCACTACTAAGAGATTTTAAAGTCTCACCTGCAATTATAATATGATATAGTACTTTCCTACAGTGCATTATAAGATATTAAAATGTGACTTTAAAAAATGTGTCTTAGAATTGGAGAAGTATGGTAATATCTACTGCACAGGGCTGTTTTGGTGATTTAAGAGTTGTTAAGTGTTACTGCCTGGCACAGAATTTTCAACCAATAGTTGTTAGTTACCTATTATTATTGTTATTGTTGCTACTATTAGTATTACTATTTTAAAAACAAAGACATTGTAAAGCGCTCTTCCCACTGCACCCGCCTTCTGCCATGCCCTACTCATTTTTCTCTTGAATTTTCATGCTCTCGCAGAGGCAAGCAAACAAGAATGTGTGGATGTCACCAGAGGACAATGTGGGAAACATTAACCACTTCTCAGTTTCTCTTGCTAGAGAAAAACCACAATGATACGCTACATGTCATGTTGGCAAGGTCAGTTCTTGCACTAACACTGTTCTTGCAAGGTCACTGGTTGCACTGTTCTCGTCTCGTGGGGACACTGGGTCCCATGAGGTGAGGGTATCAGGGAAGGAACTTGAACTAATGGAGCGGTGTGTATGTCCATCCTGCGCCGAAGGACAGGGGACAGGAGACAGGGGACAGGAGGCCGTGTCTGGGGTGCTAACCATGGAATGTTAAGCGAGTTGCTCAGTGCCCTTTCTATCTCAGTCACTTCTCTGAGACCCAGATAAGGCATTACTACTTTACAGCCACTGGGGGTGGGGGGTGGGGTACACAAACATTCAGATTCCAGTGGATTCAATGGCTGGAAAACTCAACTGCGGCTGCAAGGGGAAGCTGGTTAGCCATGTGCTTTTTTCCTTGTTATTTATATTCTATTCAAGTTACTTGAATTTTTCCTGCCATTCTCTCTCTTATTGTGCGAAGGAGCAGTGTATAGGGGAACACCACATACCTGGTGTCAGGGCCATTCTTAGTGGGGTTCTGGGCCCCGGGCAAATCCCTTTGTGTTCCTAGAACCTTCACACCACAGCCCCCCTGCTACCAAGCTACCGTAGGGGGAGCTGTCGGTGCCAGAGGGAGAATGGATTAAAGAAGGAAGCGTTCCTTAGGGACAGAGTACAGCAGATGAAGGAATTTCCTGAGAAGCACTCTGCTTCAGGTACTGTACCTACCTGAAATACAATACCCATTGTTATCTGTAAGGTAGTTGTTACAACCTCCTTGTTACATTTGAATCAACTAGGGCCCATTGAGAGGCAGGTAATTTGACCAAATTCCTAGAACGAAATTCCTGAGTTTCCAAGCTGGATTCCACCGCATAGTGCTCTGTGCTGAAGTAAAGACACTGCAGACCAGACGGGATTAAGCAGGTGAAAGAGGAATGATGTTCATTCTTTCTTCCCCACTAAGTGTTTGTTGGGTTTGATGGCAAAAAGTTGTGTGAACCCCCAGCTGTTGGCATCTATTTTGTTTTGTTTTTCTTCCAGGAAAGGAAGCCAAGTTATCTGCTGGAATGAGAGGAGCAACTTCTGAGGGAGCTGCGACCTCTTCCACTTCCAACACTTTCCATTCTAGGGGTTCCTTGGCCATTCCTCACAACCCTCGCCTTAGCTTCAGGAACTGATCCACAGTGCAAAACAAGAAAAAAGCAGGGCCCGTCTCTGTGGTCTGCGTGGAGGCCCCTAACATTCCTTTACCTTCAAGCTCTAGCCTCTTGAACACCTGGACTGCATCTTCTTCATCTCTGTTTTTCCTGAATCCAGCATGGATCTAACTGGCAAATGGATGGCCCGTTGAACAGAATTCTTCGCTTTGAGAGGTCTAGTTGTTTAAAAAAAAAGACAGCACATTTTTTTCATACAGCAGGTATGCGTTTGTCTGACTGCATTTGCTCCTGCTCATGATGAGCGTGTGAATAAAACCCATGGTTCCATGCCATGTAGTCGGCCCCTTGATGTGTTCAATTCTATTGCTTTGCAGCCAAAGTCCGCCTGGAGCAGAAGATGCTCAGGGGGTCAAAGCCAAAGGATGAATCGAGCTGGAAGCCCTTATGCCCGCCAGAGGGCGCTGTCGGCTCGCGGAGCCGGGCGCAGTGGTCGTGGGTGGGTGCCGAGGTGCGCAGCCGTTCTGTGAATTTATCACTACGGTACCCGCTTGCCGTGGAGTGCAGCGAGCCAATCATCGCCAAGGAGCTCATCTGGACAAGGAAGATTAAAACGAACAAGATTTGTGGTACTCATTTGAAAGTGACATCCCTGTGACAAATAATTAAAGAGCACAAAGTCATGTCTACCATGCCCAAGCTACTGGAGAGTTAAGTATTAAAATGAGTCATACTGTGTCTCCAAACTTAAAGATCTTTCAGAGAAGTGGAAGAATTAAAATGGGTACTATATAAGTAGATTGCAATGAAGGCAGAGGTAAGGGCTTGTAAGGGGAAGTGAGAAGGAAGGGGAGGAAGAGTTCATTGCGGAGAAGTACCAAGCCCACGGAGGGTTTGGGCCTTTGCCAGAGAAGGATTTGCTGCCCTGCATCACATGCTGGTTGCAGCAGCACCTGTGATTTTAACCGGTGCTGTTTCATATTGGTTATAGCTACATAATTGTTTTCCATGATAAAGACACTATTCCCTGCCCTGGAGTCCCAGCTCCTTGATCCTGAAAGGTAAATTAGAAGTAGCAATGAATTAACCAAATGTCCAGAATGTGTGAAAGATATATAACCTAATCTGAACAGATTCATCATCTGCTAATTGATAAGATATCCACAGGGAGCATGCAGAAACAGCTGTCACACTTGGTACGGGTATCATAAAACCATATGCTGAAAAGATAACTAATGGCAGTTAGGAGAAAAGACATGGAGAAATTGAGAAACAACAAATTCCTTTTGTTTTAAAGACACACATGACCAAAACAATCTCAGGAAGAACCCTTATCAATGTCATAGTTGCCTGAGAATTACTATAAGTCTATAATATTGTAGTACACTAAGGCCAGTTATATTTGGAACCAACAAATCAAAACAAACCTGGACCTTGATTTTGTTTCCAAGGAATTAAAATGTACTTGGAGTTATACCACTCAGTGGCATTGCATCGTGTCCAGCATGATAATGAAGAAAAATCAGTAAATTTAAACTGGGAAGTGAGAGTGGATTTTAGAGCTCTAATTAGTGTTTTGGTTATTAAAACTTTTTTTTTGGGGGGGTGCATGGCAAGTCAGTTAATTTCGCTAGGTCTCAGTTTTCTTTAATGGAGGAATTTAATCATAATAAAGAATATGGACCAGGTGACTGCTCAAATCCTGCAGAGCATAACAAAAAGTCTTAGCTCTTGTGTCTAAATGCCTCCTTAGGGCCGACTTGGCTTTGAAGTTGCTTGCAGGACCTGCGGGGCCTGTGAGGGTGGACACACTGAGGAAAGTGGAAAAGGAGCTCCGCTGGCCGCTAGTTCTGATAATAAGCAGGATTCTCCATGTCATCTTAAGTCTTCAGTTTGCAGTGGCCTAGGCCATTAATTGTGATCTCTGTGACTGCTAAATTACTACAGCACTTATTGACGGTGACATTTATCTGTCATTAACCCTGTGCTACCTTGAGTTATCTTTCTGCACCAGATGTTTGAGGATAGCGTTTATGACAGTCTTCACTGCTACTCACCAGATATCCCAGGCTCCTCACCCCTGCGGATGGGAAAATTTCCCAGCCCCCTTGTGGCTGGGAGGGAGGCCCTGTGACTGGTTCTAGCTAACAACTAATGAACAGAAGCACTTCGGGTGGACTATTTAATTGCCTAAGACCCTCAGGAGGTTCTCTTGCTCTCAGCCTGTGACCAACCCTGTTCCAGACATGACTCTTCTGTTGGCTTGCATGCAGGAGTGACAATGGTGCTAATGTGGGACAGGGCTCCCAGTCAACCTGCCATGGACTTATAGCAAGCTTGACAATAACCTTTGTTATTCTAAGACCTTAGGATTTGGGGACTGTTATTACAGCAGCATGTCCTGGCCCATCTGACTAATAAATGCTCATTGCGTGTCACCATCTTTGTTTCCCTGGTGTTGCAACTGACATGACACTCAATTACGACTGCTCAATAAATGACTGAATTGCTCTGTCTCTCCCACTGGAATGGGAATCATCCCTAGATCTATTTGTCCTCCCTAGACCACCAACCCCAGGGGGGTGGACACAGCAGGTACTTAGTAAAGACCCATGGATTATTTATGTCCTTATAAGTCCCAAGGTTCAGCCCAATATCCAACATCAGAACCAAAGAAGATGTGGTATATAATGTTATTTTCTATACGGTGATGGAAAGCCTGGGGCTCAGGGCCGAGAGAACCGAGGAACCAGGTCATCTGCTGCCCTCATTCATCTTTAAACTCTATGGTGTTGCATCTGATCCCTCCACTTCCTTGCAGGCGTAAGTGAGGCATGGTTTCTGGGTCATTGCAACAGAGTTCAGAGAAGAGATGGAGCCAAAATAAGACAACATGGCAGGCCCGACACGAGCCAGTAACAAGCCGGTGGGTCTGTGGTGGGGTTAGAAGCGGGGCTGGGACTTAGGTGGGTGTTAGGTGGCTGTTAGGTGAGAGCAGGGCCACACCAACAAAACTCTGGAAGGTTTTTGTGTCATCGTTCTGCTGTACCTTCCATCCGATGGCCCTGGTGGCTGAATTCTGTTCCATGGAGCATGAACGGAATGTATGGCAGGTCCTGACCAGGCAGATCTTTGCAGAAGCCATTAACATTCTACAAATGGCAGCAGCCAGCACAGCAGCAAGGACCTGGGTACTAACATGCCGGTTGACGGTTCTGGCTCCCCCTCCCTGCTAATCTTTCGATTAGCTGATCGAAATAAACAATATCCACAGACTATCATTTTTTAAAAGATCTTATTTATTTGTTTTTACAGAGAGGGGAAGGGAGAGAGAAAGAGAGGGAGAGAAACATTAATGCGTGATAGAAACATCGGTTGCCTCTTGCACGCCCCCAACCAAGGACCTGGCCTGAAGCCCAGGCACATGTCCTGACCAGGAATCAAGCTGGCGGCCTTTTGGTCTGTGGGATGACACCCACCCCACTGAGCCACACCAGTCAGGGATGCTTGATTTTTCATCAGATGGAGTATGAATCATCTTTGGATTTGGGTCTTCTGTCTAACATCCTCTTTTGGGGTGAGTCTTCTGGAGGAAAATTACAGAAGAGAAATATAGCCATCCTGAAACATTCCTTTTTTAAAGTATTAACCCCAGTAATGCTCTTCTCCACTTTAGCATGATAAGTGTCTCTCAAGAAAAAAGTACAAACACACTTGCAGGCTCTACAAGTCCTTAATTATCTGATCCAAATTACCTTACCTCATCTTACTGCCTGCCACAGGCCAAGTACACCTGGTCACTCACTCTGTTTCCATTTTTGCCTCCAATGTCCTTCCCTCTCCTCTTTGCCTCTGGAGGAACTCCTCTAGGAAAGCCTTGACCTTCTGGGCGGGGCCTTGCCAGGCAACCTCAGGCAAAGGGCTGACCTCTGTGTTCTTTGAGAGGCTGGGGCACCCCTACATCTAGGGCAGCACTTATCACATGCTCTGGAACTGTCTTTTTTAAAGATTTTAAAGATTTATTTTTAGAGAGAAAGGAAGGGAGGGAGAGAAACATGGATCATTTGCCTCCTGTATGCACTCTGAATGGGGACAGAACCTGAAACCCAGGCATGTGCCCTGACCTGGAATTGAACCAGCAACTTTTCCCTTTGCAGGACAACACCCAACCAATCAGCCACACCAGTCAGGGCATGGGACTCTTGCCCTTTCAGTCCTTTTTCCTATGAGCCTTAATTTTAAAAGGAGAGGAGCACCATCTTGATCATCTTTTTAAAATTTTTATATCATTTTTCTTCTTTTCCTCTTCCCTCTCCCAGAGATCACCAGATGACTATGCCATAGTTGGAGCACAAAGGATGTTTTACTCAGTGTCTACACCAATGGCTGTCCTGTCTTTCAAGACTGGAGGGGGACCCCCCCGCCAAAAAAAAAACAACCCAGACTTACCTTCTCGAGGGCGGGCCCCTTGTAACAGGCTTCCCCTGCTACGTGAGTGTTCTAGGAACCCATCTGTATCGGTGTACCAGCTGGCATTGTTGTGAGAGGCTGCGTTTGGCTTCAGTGAATTTTTTTTTTTGAAGCCTATTTCAACACATTTACCCATTTCGTCATGGGTGATTTACCAGCGCACCTTTGACCAAAAACAGCATGACCCCCACGCCCCACCCTCCCTATTCACCCAATCTCAACCCAAGCAACTTGTTTTTCTTTCCCCAGATGAAAAACATCCTCAAAGGGAAACGTTTTGCCGATGCGGAAGAGGTGAAAGAAAAAATGACAGAAGCACTAAAAGGCATCAAAATTGACGAGTTCAAAACGGTTTTGAGCAATGGAAAAAAGCCTCTATAGGTGTATTGCATCAAATGGAGAGTACTTTGAAGGTGACTGAAGTTTAAACATGTGAGAATAAATACACAATTTTTTATAAATAAATTCTGGGTTTTTTTTTGGTCTCCCCTCGCATATACAGCGGCCAAGAGGATGAAGTAAACAATAATTATTGATTGGAATTTTACATTTGAAATCTTCCTCCCTGCAAGTGCTTCTTTTTCTTTTCACATGAAAGCTGGAGCAGAGAGTTGTTTTTGACTTTCTTTCCCAGGTAAACTTAAGGGTTTTCCCTTAAAAAGGCTCACACTAGGCATCTCCATGGTGCTCCTGGAAAATACATTATTTTCCTTTAGCCAAGTTTGAGAGTAGGGAGGTGAGAGATTTATTTAGAAATAAGGATGTAATAAGGGCAGGGAATTAGCAATATTTGCATGTAGACTATCAGCATTCCCTCTTTTTATAAAATATTCATCCAATACAAAACAGGCAGTTTGGAAACGTCTTTTAGTTACACTACCCCTGCATCCCCCACGACAGAAAGAATTATAATTGAAAGGAGAGGTCACACACTGATATTGGTTGCACCTGAAAATTGCAGTGTGATTATTCACATGTGTGTGTAGCAGTCTGCTAAGAGGCAGCTGCCGCCTTCCTGCAGCCTTACTTAGGTCACGAGGAGAGTAAAACCAATGCTTTTAAGAATGTCTACTCACTGAGATGGCAACAGATTCTATTTAATATATTTGGGGTTCTTGCCAGGGAAGGGTTGGGATTGATATTATGCAAAAAGTTCAAGTTCAGTGTGTCTATAATTCTGAACTTATTTCTTGTTTAACATACTGGGGAGGAAGGGTTTTGGCCAATGTTTTTCAGTCCCTCTGTTTGTATGGCAAGACAGAGCTCACGAAGAGAAAGAATAGGTATGAAGCACTATTCACTCAAGGGTCTCTAACTTCACGAAGTCCTTGCCTTTCTGGACTTCCCAACAGGGCCAGGGCAAGGCTGAGGCAAATGAAGCACTCATCTTGGGTACAAATTTTCAGGGGTGCCAATAATCTCAGTAATATAAGTAATATTTTAATGCGGTATTTAAAATGATTTAAGCTTTGGATATGTTCATGCTTATTTTTACATAAATTTCGATTTTTAAAAATATTGCATTAAAGCATTTTTTAATCTTGATTACTGAGTTTATTGGTACCCTTTACATTTTGCCTTTGTCAAGTTATGTCACTCATCTCATTCTGGCACTGTCTGTTTGCCAAGTGCATTTTCTGAAGATGAAGGCCTTTTTCCCATTTGTCTTCAATCACATGCCACGTGAAGGGGGGAAAAAGTTTAAGAAAAATGGAATAGTGCAAGTAAAAAGCAAGGAGGAAAAAGTTCTAATGTCCAAGAGATAAAAATTAAACAGCTTCGAGATATCCCACTTGTGCTTTGTCAAAATGACAGATTTTCGAATATAATCTCCAGCTGGTGGAAGTGGCCAAGTAAGGCATAATTTTTTATATGTGAACGATCTCATTTGTCTCTAAGCCTATGTTTTAGCACACTCTCTGCCCTGCTACCCCATTCACCAGGTATGCTTCTAGAAATGACTTACAAGATCCTGGAGGCCAGCGACTGCAGGCCTTAGGAGACAGAGGATATGTCACAAACACCTTGGCACTTTACTGATTGTTTTTGTGACCCGTGTGCTGCACTTGGTATCCTATTGTCCCAGGGGACTGCCACCTTCCTTGCCTTTAACTCTTTTAACCCACAGGTAATGATAACTCTTTTGCTAAGAAACAGTAATCGAAGAGGTGGGTTATAACCAGTTCCGCCAGATAAACATTCAGCTTAAGACTATTTCTACAAACTCCCTGACTTGACTTGGCACGCTGGTGAGGGCCGAGGTTTTCTTTCTCCATTCGCAGCCCTCCTCCCCACTTTCCGGCACGCAGGTTGCAGAGATACCTCTTCCCAGCCCAGTTCTACGGAATACTCACGCCAGGGCCGCGCCCCGGGCCTCCGCGGTCGCGGCCCCGCCCTCCCAGGTCCGCGTCCCACAGCGCGGGGCAGTCCCTCGCGGGGCCGCCTTCTCCGTCCCCGACTCCCGGCGGAGGAAATTCTTCCCCAGCAGCCCAGGGCTTGCCTCACGTGACCAGCCGCCTAGGCCGCTTCCAGCAAGAGTTTAAAGGTTATGGAGGAAATTAGCACGGACACAGTCCCTGGCCCCCCACAGGGCGCGCCCCGTTTTCCCGCAGCTCGGACGGCCGCTGTCGGCGCGCTGATCACAGCCATCTCCCCGAAAAGGGCAGACAAGGTCCAGAGTAAATATGAAGTCCCTTTGCAGAAAATAAACACACAAACGGAGCCGGGGTTCTACTAAGCTTTCACTTGTCAACAAGTTCTCGCAGCCTGAGAGCTCCAGGACAGATCCCAAGGGGGAGAATGCCCCAAAGAAAGGCAAGAGAGAGTAAGTGTATAAAAACTCATACTGAGCCTTGCACGCCCCTCCCTGTGACCCCCACCCCCACCCCTACCCGATCCCAGGGTCTTGAGACAGAATGACAGACCGGCTAACACTCCGCGGGTTGCCCTCTCCCGCAGAGGCCCAAGAGAGAATGGGGGTGGGGCAGGGTCCCGATCCTTTTTTTCCGTAGTGCGATCCCCTCCACTCTCCCACCCGCGGTGCTAAAACAGTTTTGGCCGCAGAGCAGTGAGGAGATGCACGGCGGCCTGCTCGTCGCCAGTAGAGAGTAAAGACCAAGGTATCCATAGCACGCAGCACCCGCACCCCGGGCCCCAACGCCGCCACTCTCCCGGGTCCCGCGCGAGGTCCCTGCCTGGCATCCCCGCCTGCCGCCACGACCCAGGCAGGCTCGCCCGCTCTTCGTCGTCCTCTCCTCAGCTCACTTTTCCCGTATTGCTCCCCCAACCGGCAAAACTTTCTATTTCCCTAAACACTGGAGCGCGCGCGCGCGCGCCCGTATACACACACAGGCGCACACACACACACACACACACACACACACACACACTCCCTCTCTCTCTGTCTCTCTGACGTCTTTTGCGCATTTCCTGCATTAGAGGGAGGGAGACTTGCTCTCACACCGACGGAGCGAGAAGGGACCGAGGGGGAGAGCGGGCGGGCGGCGAGCGAGCTGCAGCTGAGAGCAGGGACGCGGGGAGCGCGGCGGGCGGGCGGGCGCCGGCGCCCAGGAGGTGGGGCCGCGCGGAGTCACAGTCCTGGCCCGGCCGCCGCGCTGCGCACAGCCCGGTGCCGGCCTGCGCCCCGAGCCCGAGCAGCGGCCACTGAGCCCGCGCGGATGTGAGATTCCGGGCTCCTGGAGCCTCTCGATTGCCGACTGTGGCGCGACGCTGTTTCGCCCAAGAGGCGGCGGCCAGGCTAGCTGTGAGGCTTGTGGATTTTTAAAAAATTGGCTCCGAGGCGGACCATTTCCTCTCAACATGCATCCCTCCGGATAGACTGAACATCCCTCGGTCCATCCCCCGCCCCGCGCGGTCAGAGGCGGGCGCTGGGTGTGCGAAGAGGATCCGGGTTGAAATCTGCGCCCCGGGTTCTCGTCCCCGCCCCACCGCCCCCTCACCCTCCCGGAGTCAAAATTTCCCGGGGATTATGTTTCGCAAAGGTAGGTAAGCGCCGGACGCGGCGCCCGCTTCACTCAGCCCGGACCCAGAGAGCCAGCGAGGCGGCGAGACAGTCCCCGTGGCTGGCAGCGGAGCCGACAGCTCCTCTCTTCTTCTGGAGGTGCTGCCGGTGGTAGGGGGGGAGAGACTTGCTCCAAACACGAACGTCCCCCAGCTCTCCCCCCCTCCCTGTTTTCCGTTAGGAACCCGGCGAGGAAATACATGCACTCGCTGAGAATCGCCCGCACCAGGGCGCAACGCTACAAGGTGTAGGCAGAGTGTGGGGTGGGGCGAGAGGGGACTCAGGAGTCCCCGTGGCTCGGAGCATCCGGGCGTCGGTTCTTCATCCTGCCCTCGGGGCGGACGGAGTGACCCCGGCCCCCACTCCCTGTCCCGACCATGGTAGTGTTCAATGGCCTTCTTAAGATCAAAATCTGCGAGGCCGTGAGCTTGAAGCCCACAGCCTGGTCGCTGCGCCATGCAGTGGGACTCCGGCCACAGACTTTCCTTCTGGACCCCTACATTGCCCTCAACGTGGACGATTCGCGTATCGGCCAAACGGCGACGAAGCAGAAGACCAACAGCCCGGCCTGGCACGACGAGTTCGTCACCGATGTGTGCAACGGGCGCAAGATCGAGTTGGCCGTCTTCCACGATGCCCCCATCGGCTACGACGACTTCGTGGCCAACTGCACCATCCAGTTTGAGGAGCTACTGCAGAACGGGAGCCGCCACTTCGAGGACTGGGTGAGTCGGGCACGTCCCAGTCCAGGAGCCCAGCTATGGGGTCCAGGGTTGGGTGGTGGTGGTGGTGGTGGGGGACTTACGGCCTTGGCATTGGCAGTGGAGTGCGGAGACTTAACTGTCATCCAGAGTGTGTGTGTGTATGCATACCTAAGTCTCAGTTACCTTGGAGAAGCACACTCTACTTCGTAGTTGGGGAGAGGTAGCCCTGGGGGGGAGGAAGACAAGACTTGGAAAGAGGGTCTGGCTCTCTGCCCTCTCCAGCACAGCCGGTGCTACAGGGAGCTTGCAAGCTGGGAGAGCCCTGAGCCTCCAGTGCTTGAAGGTTGGCGAGAACCTGGCGCCTTCCACAGGCGCGTGGTGGGCTGGCTCTGTGTGATTGTGTGTGGGTGGGTTCCTCTGTCCTTGGAGCAGCACGTGGAGCCCTAGGCTGAAGGCTTCTTGCACGTCCTGGCTTTGTCCTCCGGGGCCAAGTGAGGAGCTGCTCTGTTTTCCCTTCAGAGAGGAGGATAGCTTGTTTCTATTCTGTTGCATGGTGGTTAGCTCATCTTCTGACATATAGGGAGAAAAATGTGTTCTCTAGGATGTCCCCTCCAGGGTCCAAGAAACATCAGCAGAGATTGCTTTGCCCAATGCATTGCCCATCCATCCAGAATGTGTTGTGTTTCAAAAATGGTTCTGCTTGTGAGTAATTGGAAATCAGTGCTTTGAAACCTACTTGTAGTGTTTCCCTGTTTTGATTTTCAAGATACTGTGTAATGAGATGCCATTTCTAAGTCTGAGATTCAGTCAATTGGTTACATTGTCAAAATATTAGGAAATAGGCCTGGTCCGTGTACTACTCTAATCTAAATGCATTCAACCTTGGCACCCAGAAAAGCAGGGAGAAGCAACCTTGTTTTAGCTGTTCTTGGAGGGATACTGGTAAATGAGGAAATGAATTTCTGTATTTTCAGACTTGTTACCTGTTTCTACCTAGAGCAAGTGTGGTTCTGGGTGTGTATGTTTCTAGGGTTCTTTGATCCACACAAAAAGAGAGGTATCCGCTTCTCATGGAGAGATGTAGAGAAATCACCTTCTAATTATTGAGAACAGATAACTTCATGATTGTCCTAGCGCCAGAGATTGCATATGAGTCACCTTGGCAGATCACCTTACATATTGTTTCAAGGAGGTAGAGTTTTAGGGAAAAATCAGAAAATGCCTGTTCTCTTTATGCTCACAGCTGTGATGTAGTCGGCCCGAAACCATGGTTACAGGGCTTGCAGGGGAGCTCCAACACGTACCAAGTACAACCCTGGATGATTTGTGACTTACACTTAGGGAAGCAGGCAAACCTTTATGGAATCCCAAAGAACACAGTACCATTCCATTCCACAGATGCCCCTCACCTCTACCTCCCTCCTGCCCATGTCCTTTGTACACATGACTGTTGGTCCTTCACTCATGAGAGCGGTGTCTGAGGGGGAGCTGAAGGAATACCTAATTTCAGAGCCAGATCTTAACACTAAAAAAATACGGTTTTGAAGTGGTTGTTTTAGAATAGGAAGGAGAAAAACAAAACCAAAAGCCCGTAACTATGGTTGTGAGGAGATGGGGCCTTTTGCTGTGCAGGCAGAGGAGGGAGTTGGACAGGAGGCAGAGAGCAGCAGACTGAACAGCAGGCCTGCTTTTGTCCACAGAGCAGATCTGGGTTGGAGGCCGAGGTGTCTGAGTGCCCCCGGCGATGTTTGGCTGGGGTTCACCCAAACCCTGGGCACATCAGGGCACCATTCCCACTTTCAAGCATTTCCAGTGAAGCACGCAGTGGCCACTAGTCTTATTTGGTTATCATTCTGTAAGGCTCTCAAATTCACGTTGAATTTGGCCCTAGGCCAGATCATCTAGTGCACAGGCACGTTTTACAGACAAGAACATTGTGTCACAGAGAAGCTAAGTGGTACCCGAGGTCACATGACAGGCAAAGGCGGTTGGAGGTAAGGCCCAGACCTCCTATTGCCCACTGTTTGCCTGGTGGAGAACTGAGCCCCCTGGCCTCCCAGCAGATACATATGCAACATCACTGAACATTTTTACTGTACATGGCAATTTAAACTGCTTCAAAGTCATTATCCCTTTTGGCTTATAGGAAGTGTGAAGTATGACAGATATTAGACAGGTTAAAAAACTTGAGGTACAGAATGGCTAACGTCACAGGATAGTGAATCAAGAAGTGGAGCTGATTCTCTTTGCTCATCTAGTGTTGTTTGCACTAGAGGAGGCTGTGGTTCCTCCAGTCTGAGGGTGGGCATGCACCGGCAGAGGCGACTGGCCCTTGGAAAGAGACAAATTGCATTTGGGTTGAGTAAGGTTACCTTTCCCATTCCCACCCCGGGGACAACTACAGAATCACACCTTTGGATAGAATTCCCTGGCTCAGGCCTTTGTGCTCTTTACCTGGCAGCGATGAGGAGATAACACCCTTTCTCAGGTGTGGCTAAGAGCCCTGGCTTGGAGCAAGGCGTTGTGGAGGCCAAGAGACAGCTGTTTCCCTCACTGCTATGGAACATTTCATTCACGATGAATTCACACACACTCACCAAGTTCCTGTTTGGTGCTCAGATTCAACCAGGGAAGTTTAGCATTCTAATCCAGAGGTCAGAGAGACCATGGGTGACTCTCAAGGGGCTTCCATTTCGCTAGGGCAACAACTCTAACTAGATACGGATGGACACGTAAGTAGCAATTAGGTTCTAAATGAATATTTGAAGGCATTCAGAAAGAGGTAGGCTGGGAGAGCTGGAAGAATCTGGAGGGTTCCTGGAAGGAGACATGCACTGGGTGTGAAATGTGGGTAACATTTAAAGAGGTATTTATTTGTAGGAGCAGGCCCTGTTCCAGGGGCATGGGCACAGCTGGAATAAAGGCAGAACATGCCTGTGGTCTGGGGCCGAGATCAGAGAAGCATGGCTGAAGCTGAGGGTGCCTGTTGGCCAGGAGCAGCCGGGATCGTGTTTCCCAAATTTAGGACTTGTTATCCGGGTACTGCTTGTGCTATTACTGACTTAATAGTTTTCAGCATTGATTCTTTCACTTTCCCCTTGAGCCCTAGTTTTTTCATGAAATCACAGGTTTAGGTGCTATAGTTGTAATTTTTCTTCATGCCCATTAAAATAAACACATAGTCTCTAAAATAAAAAGAAAAGGAGGTCATCTCAGGTGCCTCTGAAATCATTAGCGATATGGCGGATACATTTTGGAAACAGTGGAGTAGGAGAGAGTTTAGAAAACTGACAGGGGATTTCAAAATGTTTCAAAACCAGGCAGAGATAACTATTTTCCAGGTAATGAGAGATCTATCAGTTGTGAAGACAAAGGGGGCTCTTTAGAGACAGCTTATTACAGAGAGATGGGAAGATTCCAGGTGCGCTTGAAGCAGAATCCCATTTAACACTGTTGCTATAGCTTGGTTTTCTAAGAACGAGCTATAGCTTGGTTTTCCAAGAACGAGAGAATAACGCTACTCAGGCTTTGGTGTGTGTAAGAATCGCTAGGGGAAGGCGTGAAAAAGATAGATCCTCCTGCCCACCTTCAGAGCTTTTCATTCTGTGGTTTAGGATGAGCGCTAGGAGTCTGCATTTTTAACATGCTGCCTTCGAGTTTTGGGCCAGACCATGCTTTGAGAAACACTGGGTCAGAGCAGCTCCGGGTAATTAATATATCAAGATTTTGTACAGAGATGTTCTGAAATTTTCTAGTAGACCTTTGTCAGTCCAAAGCAAGATAAATAAACATAATTGTGTAAACTGGAACTATGGGGATTCATGTTAGAAGCAGAGGCTGGATGGAGCTGCGTTTGCAGTTAGGACAGATGGTGGGGAGCACAGTAGATGGCAGGGAGGGTAGACGAAGCATGCAGGTGACAGCCGGCTGGTCACCTTCACACTCAGGAGTTTGCTCTATGGTTTTAGCAGTCTGTATACCGAGCTCAGCAATCCCCCCACCCCCTGGCACCACCCCTGCCTCAGAAGACATCTTTGATTTGGGTCATTCCCTTGCTTCATCCTGTAGAAGAGTACTCAGGTGCTCTTAGTACAGCGGTAATCATAAAGCCATCTTTTGGGAGGTAGTTCGGTAGCGTACTTAAGGGCAGAGCTCTGGAGCCGGAAGTTTAGGTTTGAATCCCAGCAATCACTTTCATGACCTTGTGTGAACTATTTAACTGGTGCTTCCATTTTTTTCCTCTGTAAAAAGTGAATGATAGCGGCAGCATTATTTACAATAGCCAAGACTCGGAAGCAGGCAAGTGTGCCTCAGTAGATGAGTAGATAAAACAACTATGAGCCCTGGCTGGTATGGCTCCGTGGATTGAGCGCCAGTCTGTGAAGCAAAGGGTCGCTGGTTCGATTCCCCAGTCATGGCACATGCCTGGGTTGCAGGCCAGGTCCCCAGTAGGGGACCTGCGAGAGGCAGCCACATGTTGTTGTTTCTCTCCCTCTCCTTCTCCCTCCCTTCCCCTCTAAAAATAAATAAATAAAATCTTTAAAAAAACCCAACCAAACAACTGTGGGACATTTACACAATGGAATGCTACTTGGCCATAAAAAAGAAGAAAGTTTGACCCTTTGCGACAGCATGGATAGACCTGGAGAACATTATGCTAAGTGAAATAAGACAGTCAGAGAAAGACAAGTACCATATGATTTCACTCATATGTGGAATCTAATAAACAAACTGAACTAACAGCAAAATAGAGACAGACTCATAGATTGCAAGCAGGATGACAGATTTAGGGGGATGGGTGGGGGGTGGAGAGATTGAGCAAAAAAGAAAATAGAACTCATGGACATGGACGAACGACAGTGTGGTGACTGTGGTGGGGAGGGGGTTGGATGGAGGTGCAAGAGGGTATAGGGAGATAAATGGTAATGGAAAAAAACAATAAAAAATGAACAATTAAAAAAATAAAAGTGAATATTAAAAAAAGCGGATGATAGTAAAGGTACCTAGCTCTAATAAAATGAGGTTGATGTAGGTGAAAGGAGTCAGTACCTGTAAAGTGTACAGGCCAATGCCTGATGCTTAGTAAAGGCTCAGTGAATGTTTAACTGCTACATTTATTATTATGTCCACTAACCCTCCCATGAGTATGGCCCTAGAGAGTGCTCTTTACTGACTTGAGTATTCTATAGAACCCCGAGAAGCCAGCTTTACATAGTCTTCAAACATATTTCTTATCAGTGGGCATGAGACACTGAAGTTTCTGTTTCATATGTCCAGTATAGTCTGTTGACAGGGATTCTCAAAATTATCCTATGCTACTGGCCCCGGGAGAGAGGCCCACACCCTGTTTAGAAAAGTTAAACTCTGGGTCTGAGTCCCTCTTGGCCCAAGAATTCCTTGGGGAGATTCTCACAATGCAGAGGCCAGGGAAAGGCTCCCCTTGGTTTAGAAGCTGATGCTCTGGGTAACGCTGGAGGACACTTGTGGTTAAACAGGCCCCTGCTGAGTGTCATCTTGATGGTTGCATGAGCACACCATGATATACACTGCCCAAATGTGTTTAGCTTCAGGACTTCTGTAGGGAAACCTTAGAGGATCTGTAGAAATCTCTATCATCATTTGAGAAGACCCAGGTCTGGAAAGGGGGTGTGGAAGGACTGGGAATGGTCCATGTGCCCTTTTTATGCACCTAAAGCTTAATTTGTCCCCCAGCAGCCGAGGTTCCATGGATCTCCCGCTACTCTATTCCCTACTGACTCCTATAATAATAACCTAATTAAACATTGTTCCCTTTGGTACATATTGGTTGTTTAACAACTACCCTAAGGGTTAGTCCTTGCCCCGTTGCTATCACAGATAGCTGCACGGCTTTGGGCCCCTGAAGTTAAAGGGCCTCAGTCCTCATGGGCAGTCAGGCCTTGCCTGTCTGCCATGTTTCTCCTGTGTGTTTTTGACCAGCAGCCAATCTAGAGACCATTTTAGACCCTCGTTCCGTAACTCCACAGAGGGCCTCTTTCTGTGGGATCTGAGTTCTAACCATAGGATGTCTCTACCACTCACTAGTTGTGTGCCTTTGGGTAGGCGACTTGACCTGTTTTTTTAAAATATATTATAAACCTATTTTTTCACCTGTAATGTGGGAATATAATAGTTCTTACCTCTTAGGGTTGTTGTGAGAAATAAGGGAATCCATGTAAAGCTCTTAGCAAAGGGCCAGGTTATAGTGCATTCTAACAATATTATTAATATTTGAAAAGTTATATGTATGTATTCATAGAATTAGAACACTCAATCAGGACATAGATCCAGTGAAAGATCTCATTCCCCTTGATTTATGAATGTATTTGTCAAAAAAGTTTCACGTAGTCTACAAATAAATTTAATTTAGTTACAGTTAACAAATTGCCTTTTTGAAAACATCACAATGACTTGAAATGAGATTGTTTTGGGAAGTCCAGGAATTGTGGCCACTGTGATCAAAGGTTAATTATTTATTGAAGCATATGAGTAATTGGAAATAGGGGTATTTGAGGGCGGCTCTTTCGGTTTTACTCTACTCATTTCATCTAGTTTCAGTGCTGTTGACTCTAAATTCCTAATTCCAGCCCATACCTGCCTTTGAACTTCTGAACTCACATATGTGACTGCTTTCTTGGCATTGTCATTTGATTTGTACAGGGCATCTCAAACATAATGATGTCTAAAACTGTACACCTGATTTTCCCCTTCCCTGATCTAAGCCTGTCATAATCTTCCCCATCTCAAAAAATGGCAACTCCATCCTTCCTTCTGCCCAGGCTGGAAACCGTGAGAAGCCACATTTGATGCCTCATATCCAGTCCATCAGCAACATCTGTTGTCTCTACTTTCGAAATGTGTCCCAGATCTGATCATCTTTCTGACACCATTCTGGCCCAAGCCCCTGTCATCTCACACCTGGATTATTTCAACAGCCTCCTAACTGGTTCCCCCAATGTAATTAGGTCATGTCACTTTGCTCACAAATCCCTCCGGGTAAAAACCCAGGTCCTTATCATAATCTGCAAGACTATCGCGGTCAGGCATCCTGTTATGAACTCTCTGACCCATCATCTATTACTCTGTACCTTGTTCAGTCCTCTCCCAGCCATGCTGACCCACTTGACACCCCTTCAAAACATTCACCATGTTCGTACCTCAGTCTTTACACTTGCCATTCCACCTTTTTCTAGAATGTTCCTTCCTCAGATACCCTCACAGCTCAAGCCTTTACCAAATATTAGTTTCTCGACAAGACCTTTCCTGGCAGTCCTTTCTAAAATTTGACATTTCATATGCTCCTTTCCTGCTTTATTTTGATTTTTAGCTTTTATACATTATATATTTTTCTTATTTATATTTATCATCCATTTCTAACAGCGGAACGGAGGTTCTGTAAATGGCAAAAGTTTTTGTTTACAGCTGTATTCTTGGCACCAAAAACAGTTCCTGGCACACTGTTGAATGAATGAAATTCATGAAACAACCATGTATTCCCTAGCACCTACTATGGTAGATCTCAGGGGCTTGGTAAAAACAAAAGTTGTGTTGATATTATTCCTGCCTTTGAGGAGTATGACCAGTTGAGTGAATTCCTAAAACAAATTTTCTGTACAGCTGAGAAAAGGAAGAAGAAAAGGATATTTTACTTTATAAAAATCTGTGTGATCTATAAAGATGTTTTTATGAGGAAATGCTCTATTACTTCCCATGTGGCAGTTTCTAAGCTGAAGCATCTCATTGAGTCTGAAGTTTTAAAAGTAGGAATTATGTGCTTTCTAGATGCCCAGGGCCCATGCAAGATGCTGGGAAGAGGAGAGAGGGAAAGGCCACTTGTCCTTCCTTTGCAGAGTTTAAAATCAAGTTTAAATTCTCATAAGGGCTTTAGATACAAAAATCTTTGTAGTTTGCAACAACAAGAAATGAAATTTTAAATTCCAGCACCTGAACTCACAGAGCTTATTGAGGCATATGCAGACAAAGCTTCCAGGGGTTTCGCTAAGATTAAAAGAACTCCAGAGCAGGCCTGTAGTATTTTACATAAATAAAAGTTACACTTGGCAAAACATTGTATTTCTCTCCAAGGTCCTCTGGGTATATATGGGCTTGTTAAGTAATTACAATCTATTATAATGCTAATCATAGGGCTGCACCTGTTCGAAATCTAGTTTTCTGGCAGAACCCATGTGAAGTGGTCAAAAGTCTACTACTCGGCTGGGAAGACCGAGAGGACCAGAACACACACTGTTATCATTGCAGCTTCTAAATAGAATGGAAAGCTGCAGAGGGAAAGTGATAGAGCTCCGTACCAAATCCAAGTGCAGAAAGGAGGACCTCCCCTGCCCCTACCCCCTCCCTGTCTCCTCTGCCTCACCTTGAAGTCTCAGAGAGGTAGTTTATAAGCTGGTGAAAAGTCACCTTTACTTTCCACCAAGGAATAAACTCACTAAGCTAATAATCTCAAGATGTAGATCGGAGTAAAAATGTAATCAGGTTCAAGAGGGTTTAGAAAAGTCATGGCAGGTGAATCTATAATTAATTATTGAGGGAGAAAAAAGTCTTTGATTTTGCTTATGTCCTTCCCGAAGAGCGGTGCTTGTTTTTTCAGACTATGGCATCTCTTTGTGCCAGCCGTCTTTTCCTCAGCCAGATGTAAGCATCTGTGAGCAGGAAGTGCTTCATACCCTGCCTCGGGCCCTGCAGCATGGCTTGCCAGTCAGAGTATGAGCCACTTAGTGAGCCTGTGTAACCTACTCATTCATCCGTTGGTTGAATAAAAGCCTGCCCCTTTGGAGTCTGTCTTGTAGATGCTCAAATAGGCAGCGTTCTTGAATCAGGCTGACTTGGATTCTGCTCTTTTTAGAAGTTCACCTGGTACAGTCTGAAAAGAAAGATGGTGGGTGCCACTAAAGATTCTAACCAGTGAATAAATTGGTGTGTTCACTCGTCCCAGCCACCTTTTTATCCATTTAGCAAGTATTTATTGAATACCTTATTTACCAGGCATCATGCCAGGAGCTGGTCCCTGCCCTCATGGAGCATATAATCTTGTAAGAGACACAATATGAATCGAGGAATAACATATGTACACTGACTTGTGAAATCGCGACTAAGAAGCAGAACTCATCACAACTCCTTCAGAGCTGGGGAAGCCTAGACCTCACCTCTTCAGGGTTGGATTATATTTTTTTCCCCCGGGAAATTTATTGAATGGGGAGTCAGGTGACTTTTATTAATTGTTGGTGTTTGACCTTAGATTCCTCCTTAGCAGAGTCTGATGCTCTGTAAGGCCTCTGTCAACAGGGATCCTGACTTGGCCCTCTGCATTATGGGCCTTGACTTTGTTCAACCTCGTACTTGATAATATTTCATCTTTATTGTTCTCCATGAAGCCAAGTCTCGTCTCCCCTGAAAAAGTGCCAGCTTTTGCTTTTGTTCCCTCCTCATCTTTCTTCATTGTTGTGATCAAGATCATGAAGCAATTTTTGGTGGCTTGCTTCTTCACCCAGTGTTCAAGACCCACAAAAATACCCTTCTTGTAAAACGGAGCCCTTTCTCTGGACCACTGAGCCACTCAAAGGAGAGTCTGAAAACAAATGAGCAAGCAGAATTTCTAGAATGCAGGATCTCCGAATCCACCTCCCCACTTTCTGGACCGATGATTACTCAAACCATTTTAGGCAGCTGAGAGAATCATCAGTCAGCCAGTGAAGCTGGAGCATGTGACCCACCAGTGTTTTCCAGAGTATCTTCCACTTGCTGTGGGAAGTGTTACACAGTCACATGCACATTAGTATATTAAAGTCTCCAAGATGGCCTATAGCAAAGGGATTTGCACATCCCTGTGTGTAACCACACATTTCTATGATGAAGATACTATCATAGAATGCTCTCGTTTGTGAAAAATTATTAGCATCATAGAACTAGTGTTTTGTGGGCATGTTTTGAAAAACATAATTAGATAAAAGAAGGAATGGACCTTCCTCAAGTGGGCCATTTGAGGATTCCACATTAACACCCTTTTATGAAACAGTGGAGTGGAAGAACTGTGGGAATTCACAGGAGAGGGGAGTCCTGTGGGTTCTAATAGCTAGTGAAGGCTTCTTGGTAAGATTTTGAGGCAGGCCATGAATAAAATGGAACCTGAATTGACAGGAAAGGGAGCCCCCCTAAGTTAGAAGAAGAACATAAAAAATGTTGGACAAGCAGTTTTTTGCCTTTGGGGTTATGAGGGCAGCCAGGAAGCCGGGTAGATTAAAGTAGGACTGCAGTCCAAAAATAATTGCTTCGTTGAAAACACAGACACACACAAAACAAAACAACAAGCTATCTAAAGATAGGGAATGGTGGATGGAATGGATATTCATCCATTCATCCATTCATCCATCTGGTCATCTAACCAGCTAGCCAGCCAACCATTCAACAAAAATATATTGAATACTTTCTGTGTTCTAGGAATTTTGCTTGGAGCAAAGTGTTGAAGAAAATCTCTCATGATATATTGAACTTTTGGTTATCAAGGAAATCTATCTGGAGGGCTAACCTCAATCTCCCGTGCTGTATTTTCGGTTAATTTTCTTTTGTTTATTTCTTGATAGGACTGGTAGAGATGGAGAATAACTTTGTAGCATCCTTCAGGTAATTGAGTGGTGTCTTGTCCAAATTCATGAATCTAAAAAAGTACTGGGGGCTTTGGAGTCAGTCAGTCCTGGGTTGAATTCCAGCCTCATCAGTTTGGGCTGCATGATATTGGGCAAATTATTTACCTTATCTGTACCAGCCTCCTCCTCATCCCTATAAAATAGGAATAATAGCTTTCTCATAGAATTCTTGTAATGTTAGATGAAACATGTAAAAGTGCCTGGCTTCTAGCAAGTTCTTAATAAGTGGTAATTATTGGTAAATACCTGCAATTAATACTTATTATCAGGTACAGGTAAAATTGTGCTTCTGTCTGAAGATTTTGTTCAGTAATTACCAACTGAGGGGTTTCAAGCAAAACCTTTTCTTGTCCCTACTTCACTCCCTCTCTGAAATTAACTAGTAACGGGAACAGGAAGTCTGGGCTTTCTGAATTCCAAGTGTGCAGAACTAGAATTCCACACTCGACCCTTCTTAGTTGGCCCCTGGGGTGGGAGTTGAGGTGAGCAGGGATTACCTGCCCTTGGGCTGGCCTCGGTCCCAGTGGATGGATACATGACGCATTGTTCCCTCTTGATGTTTTTAAAAAGCAGAGGCAATGTTGCATTTTGACCTGAACATCACCTACATTAGCTAATGAACCTAATGTGGTAACTGAGGTTTGAGGCTTTTTATAGCCCATTTTGCAGTGATCTAGGTGACTTCATTTTCCAACTGTGTGTGTCTTACACCAGCCCAGCCTCTAATGTGGTGCCCATTGACGTCGTTCCCCCCAAATGTGGGCAGTGCACAAAGGTGCTGCTTTTGGCCAGGACATCAGAATTGCTAAGAAGTAACAAGAATTGAAGAACAGCAAACATCTTGAAAAGATTACTGCATGCACCCAAGGAGCATCTCTTTGTCCCTCTGTCGGAAGAGGAGGGAAGTTAGCAGTCACTTTAAGATGGAAGGCTTAGCCTCACTTTAAAATAACTCTAGAATTAACCAAAAGTAGGGAACCAGATTTTTGATCAGGATCCCCTTTTGAGAACCCTGGAATCACAGAGGTGGCCTCTGCCTTAAGGTGTGAAGTTCAGATACCCATCGACCTGTTATGTGTCACAGGATTACACAGCTTCTCCTTTTCCCACAGGGAATATTGGGGCTGTAGGCATAGAAAGTGCACAGCCATGACCACCTAGCTGGCTTAACAATGATTTTTTCCACTTTGCAAAAGACTATCTCATTTAAGTTCCAGGTGCCTGGGTACTGATTCATGATGACAGCTTTAAGATTGCCTTTCATCTCTTTATTAGTCTGGTTTCCTGGAATCCAGGGGTTTGTGCAAGAGTTGTGCAATGGCACTAAATACCCTTGGGGGGCTCAGAACCAAAAAACAATTGTCTCCTCCCAGCCTCAGTTACTTATAGATGGGAGGCTAGCCTCATCATCCCGCCAGACGTTCAGGGTCCTGCGTGGCTCATATCCTTCCCCTTCCCTGTTTTCTGCTAAGTGGATCCCTCATGGCGTGTGCTAGGAACCTCCTCCACCAGGGCTTGTTTCTGTCCTTCATCCCAGTTTTCCTCTGTGCCCTGACCTCCCATGTCTGTACTCCTGGAATACTCTCACCACCAGATCAGGTCTCCCTCCTCCGTGGGTCGTCATTCCAAGGACTTACCACAGCTCTTCCAGGCCTTGGAATCCTGGTAACAATTATGACTTGTGCACTCCATTGAAAATTACTGATGTCTGGTGTTGAACACTGGATATTCTCTGTCTCTGTTCTCTTGCAGGGGCAGGAAAGGTCCCTGAGAGTAAAAACTCATGTCATTTTGTGTTTGCACCTGGCATGTAGCCTTGCATGTAATACATGCTTGATTGGCTATATAAATTTTAACATTAAGTTATAATATTTACCTAAATAATAAATGTTCTTTAGATATTTGTTCTGGGATGTTCTCCTTTCTCCCATAACAGAGAAGAATGTAGTATTTTAAAAATTACACACACACATACATGTATATACTTAAAAAATTTTTTTTTAACCTTCAACCAAGGATATGCTTATTGACTTTAGAGAGAGAGAGAAAGGGGGAGAGAGCAAGAACAAGAGAGAAAGAGAAACACTTATGCAAGAGAGAAACACTGACCAGCTGCCCCCTGCATGTTCCCCACCTGGGATAGAACCCACAATCCAGGCATGTGCTCTGACCGGAAATCGAACCCACAACCTCGTGGTGTACCTGCAGCTAATTGAGCCATTCAGCCAGGGCCACACTTGTATATATTATTACTTTAAAAAAGAAAAAGTCAAGGGAGGGTGTGGACATATGGGGAGATATTTATTGCTTACTTCGGCACTATTTAAAAACATTAATTAACTACTGTTTAAAGGAGTCTTACATTTACAGAAACATTGAGCAGGAAGTACAGAGTTCACGTATACACCCTCCTCCCCAAACACAGTTTCCCCTATTATTATATATATTTGCCTTTAAAAGTAAGGGGGTGGGGAAAAGATGCAGCTTAGCCACTGCATAGTGAAGCAGGTGGCATCATGGAATCATGGTTAAATGCAAAAGCTTTGCACTAGAAGGAGGCGTTCTAGAGGGGTTCTAATTCTGGTTGCACGCCCGAACCAATGGTGTGAACTTCTGACAAATTGTGTAACCTCTCTGAAGCCTTCATCCCTTCATCTGTAAAACAAGATCAGTAATATCTAATTGTGTTTGGAATAAACAATGTAATGCATAGAAAGTGCTTGTAAAAGTGCTTGTCACTGATAAGCACACACAAAAATGTCAGCTATTATTATTATAATTCTATTGAAAAAATTGTAGACTATGTGGTTTTGGAAATTTACTACATTTATTATATTGTCAGAGTCCATTTGATTTGATTCTATGTGTCTGAGGGTTTCTTGGGTCTGGGGGCTGCTTTTCATATGAGGGGCGTACCTTGGATAGATGGTGGTTCTCAAGGTAATGAGTTACATAGGAAATGACCGTGGTTTGCCAAGTTCGTATATGCTGCCTGTGTCCAAGCATTTATATATAGGCCAGTATATATTCACAAAGTGTTGCATTCACAGTTAGCTGGTTTATTTTTTATCCGTCACTGGTGAGCTGTGTGACCTGGGAGAAAAAATTTAACCTCTCTGAACTTCAGTTTCCTCAACTGTAAAATGGAACTAGTGATATTGGCTCCGCCCACTTCCCTGTGTTCTGAGACTCATTTAGCATAGCTCTGAAAAGAAAGTAACATGTCATACACATGGAAGTAGTAATTATGGGCCATTTTGGGGTTTGGGGAGGGGGATGGCATTTTCATCCAAAGTTTACAGATGGGAAAATTGAGGATAGAGGTTATCCTTGTAGGGACCAGAGTGGAACTCAGATCTTATTTCCCTAAGTCCCTAATAACACTGAGCAGCATTAGGGTTTCTTAACCAAACAGTCTGCCTCACTTTCATGTTGTTGGGGCTGAAGGTTTAAAATTAATCTGCAGGGTTTGTTTCTGGGAAACTGGAGTCTTAGAAGCCCACCCCTGTGTGTGAGAGAACATGTCTCTTCCTGCTTCCTTATCCTTTCTTGGCTCTTAAAATGTTTTTCTTTATCACTACTGATCATGCGACTGTGCACAGATGACCGTGCAGCCAACTATTTTAGGGGGAAAAGGGAGGAAGACAGGTAAGACAATGATTCAGAAACAAGCAGGAAGACGGAGTCATGTGGCTGTCCCCTTGTGGGTGGGCTGTACAGTAGTTTTGTAGACTGAGGCAGCCTCCTGAGTGCCTGCGTGCCCTTCCCCATGCTGTGAGAGATTCAGAGCTCGGCAGGAGTGCCCTCCTCGAGGTTCGCAGGTGTCTGCCCTCATTAGAGCTGCGCCCCTGCCCGTGGGCTGCGGCCCCCCTCTCTGCCTGGGGCTGTGCTGGGGCAGTGAGGGCTCTTAAGGGAGAGGTCTGGTGCTTGCCCCCAGGAATCTCAAAAGGAGAAATGCCCGCTTGAAAAGACTGATCACATCAATTTTAGAGTTCGAGGAACCTGGGTCTTGTCTTAACTCATTGATGGAAAAGCATAAATTAGTGACGCCTTTTTTGGAAAAACAATTTAGCAGGAAGTGTCTGTAAAACCCAAAATATAGAGAAACAAGGTGTAATCAAGATAACGTATATACTGTAATCAATTACATTTTGTTATCTATCACACTGATATTATTTAAGATCCAGAGGTAGCTTGTCTGTGATGGCTACGAGGTGGCCCTGTGGGTGCCCACATGTCATAAGGCTGCCATGTGTCTTCTCCAATGAGATTTGGATTTTAGGCAAGTGACATGGTTAAGAACTTTTAGAATTGTTCTATACTGTTTGTAGACGATCTGCTTTTCTTTTCGAGGGGGAAAAACATGAGAAAAGAGAATAAGGGCACATCTTGACTAGCTTTTCAAACTATAGGTCAGGATCCATCAATTGAGGTGATAAAAATCAATTAATTGGCTCTCAAACAGCAATTTAAAATATGGAAATAGAATAGAACAACATTGAAATTATCAGACTGCATTGCATGCAGTAGTGGTAAATACAGGATGGGGCAAAAGTAGGTTTATAGTTGTGAGTATGCAAAACACAGTTTATTCTTGTATTATTATTTATTAATTATTGTATTATTTTCCATGTGAACAACTGTAAATATACTTTTGCCCCACCCTGTTGTGCTTTATAGAACTTCTGTTTCAGTTTTATTTATATGAGTATTATTTAGGTGATAATCTTTACTCTGTGGGTTTCAGTAAAAATAAAAATATTTAAAATACATTGGCTTAGCACAAGATTTCTAATTTGATGTTTTTAATGAGTGACCAGTAGAGTGAAGATAAGAAAGTGAAGAAGATATTGGGTTCTCTGCACTCAATGAGCTTCCCATTTGCTCTCCCAGATAATTCCATAAAGGCAGATGTGTTGCAATTGCCCAGAGGAAGGTTGTTAAAGGCTTTGTGGAGGAGGTGGCTTTTGAAGAACCGGTCGGATGGATTGGTTTTGAAAAACCTGCCCGACTACTCCCAGTGAACAAGTGCATCATGATGCAGGATTCAGAAGTGACCTGATGGACTGAAATACCCTGTGTTCTACAAGAGCCCCCATGTTCCGACACAACTGCAGAATGGCATTCAGTAGCAGATAGTGGCACATCAGGGTTCCTGGGTTGAACCGCCAGAGGTTAGAAATCTCTGATGCATGGTGGGTTTCTCCAGCACTAGCTACATTTCCATCACCCCAGGACAGACAGTTTGGGACTTTTTGATCATGAATGTTTTGACCTCACCCAACTGCATAATGCTAATACATTTATTTTAAAAATCTGTAGATTTCTCTTGATTCTCTCATCAAATTTACGTGGTAGTAAATACATGTCTTACCTCTTAATTTGACAATTGAAGACAAGAAGACACAGAGAAGTTAAATGATGAACCCAAAGCTGAGACAGATGAATGAGCACCTGGGTCACTTGGTTTTTAGAATTGGGCTAGTTCCTGCACATGTGCATTTATATCATCTCTCAAACACACTGAGTCCAGGAGACTCAGTGTGTACAGTCCAGAAGGTATTGTTAGCAATACTGTTATACATTGAATATCACTCAAATATTTATACTTTTAAGCCCTATGCAAAAGGCATCAAGTGAATTAAAATTCCTTACTACCTTTTTCTTTCCCTCCCTTTTCTTTTCTCTTTTCTCTTAGGGATGATCAGATGGGGAAAGGGTTCATGGAACATTTTTTTTCCAATTGAAAGAATGTAAAAATAGCTATCAACATATTCATTAATTTCTTGTGTACAGATGAAAAAATGTGAGAGCTTGGAACTTAAGTGATTTGATCAAAGTAAAAAGTTCAGTAGAGACAGAGGAACTGTGAGAAAATGGGTATCCTGATACTTAGTAAGGTGTGCGTATGGCTATACCACTGGCTCTGACCATCATCCACCTACGACACTGCCATCATCTGTTGTCATTCATCCATCCAGCTTATTGGTCATAAGTTAATGCTGATACTGTGTGTCGAGAGCTTTACTAAAGGAGGCTGCTTTATTTATTTGTTTGTTTGTTTATTTATTTTTAGAGAGGGGTGGGGAAGAGAGAAACATCAACTTATTCCACTTATGCATTCATTGGTTGATTCTTGTATTTGCCCTGACTGAGGACTGAACCCACTACTTTGGCGTATCATAATGACGCTCTAACCAATTGAGCTATCTATCCAGCCAGGACTTTGATTTTTTAATTTATGTTTTCAGTTTGCTCTTTAGCTATTGCCTGAGGTTGGGGCAGTTTATCAGACCACCCTTTGGGCTGACAAAAGTTGAGATAACCATTTGTCTGTCTCTCGGGGGTTGGTTTTTTTGGTCAAAGGGATAGTATAACCATGATAAGGAATTAATTTTTTTTAAAGAGCCCTCTTTTTGCTCCACTTACTTCCACTCTAGAGTATCAGGATGTGTTTACTCTGTAATTCAGCCTACTGCAGTGGTAAGATCTTTCCTTTTAAGTTGAAACAGGGTTTCCCAAAATGTGTTCTGCAGAATAAAAGAAGTTAATAGGTCACATGCACTCAAAAACGAAATGTAGATTTCTTAATCTACATAATCATGTAGATTTGGGAAACAGTGGAGTAACTAAAGCTAAATAATTCTTGCTGGACTTCTCAGAGCCTTTAATATGCTAATTTCCATTAGTCTTCAGGATGGCAGTTTCAGTGAATACTGTTCCCAAACACACTGATCACGCAACACTGTTTTGGGGACAGTACTTATATATCTCTTGAACTCATTTGGGAAGTACTGCCTGAGAATCTGGTCCCTATTATTAGAAGCAAATACTGCATGTTTAGGGCTTTTGACGAAAGGAGACTAATATGGTGTGCAGAAAAGGATTATTAATTTTTGTTAATCTTTTTATCATTAAGGCCAAACCTTTTTTTTTTTAAATTTTTAATTCTCACCAGAGAGTATGTTCACTGATTTTAGAGAGAAAGGGAGAGAGAGAGAGAGAGAAAGAGAAACATCAGTTGGTTGCCCACCTGTGCTCCCTACAAGGGATCGAATCCAAAACGTAGGTTGTGACCTGACAGGGAATTGAACCCTCAAACTTTTGGTGTAGGGGATGATGCTCCAACCAACCGAACCACCTGGCTAGGGCTAAACCTGTTTTTAAAAGTAGAACCCCCGGTGTTGTTTAACAGCTTCTAGCTCTAAAGAGGGGAGGGAAGTCAAGTTGGACAAATGTTTTTATATGAAAATAGGAGTATAAATAGGGCCCTCATTAGGAGAATTTTCTAAATGATATTCTAGTGGCTCATCTTCGTTCTCTATTTAGCCAGTGGCGTTTGTCAAGTAGTAGCAAATCTAATAATATGGTTCATATAGGATACATGGGCCGAGGCCAGAGGCTCATGGCTCCTCCTTCCTGAAGCAGGTCAGGCTGAATATTATCCAAGTGCAATGTAACTCTTGCTCCTTCTCTTCAGAAATTATTAGTTACCTGATTGTTGCTACCAATCAACTCTATTGTGAAGCTATACTTTAATATTTCATTCCCTTGTGTTTATCAGAAAAGATTGTGAAAAAGCTCCTTGCAAAGATCTGAGTGTGATCACTGGGCTTGCTTTGCAGCGCCAAAAAAAAAAAAAAAAAAAAAAAAAGTCAAGGAAGTAAAGATTGACCTCAGGTTTTCATGCCCTTGACAGCCCAACTGATCCTGGGGCCCAGTCAGGGTTCCTCTGTTCCCCTTGGCTGATAAACTCATTTACGCTGAGGTTTATATATGATGAGTTTTACAGGCTGGCATTTTAGAAGAGCGAGGTAGAGGAAGCAATCCTTCACCCAGAGGGTAACATCTCTACCTCTGGAATTTTCAGATGTCAGTGACAGGGGTAAGATGTGTTTTCGGATTATGAGGAATCTTTCAAACCAGCGACTCACTTGTGACCAGGCTATGACTGAGACCATGCCCTTTGCCAAGGGTTAGGGTCTCCATGGAAACCTTCAACAGTAGGTCAGGTTTTCAACTCACCTGTGCTGAATGGACACATTTCTAGATTACTTCCCATTTGAAACGCTTGTCTCCCCGCCCTCTGTGGGGCATTAGTGCTTTTCCACTTTAAAGGAAAAACAGACCATAAATTACTGGGGAATTTTATGGCACTGTCCAAAGCGCAGATTGGAAGCCAAGGAAAAATGAAACTCCAGCTTCTTCATGGAAAGTCAAATGGAAAAGAGAGACTGCTTCCTGAAAAGAGGCGGGCACTGCCTGAGGGAGAGGTGGAAGAGGAGACTTTAAGGTTATCTGTGGATGCTCTTCTGGTGCCCTTGAGGACTTGATGAGAATTCTGGGCCTCATCCCGATGAACTTGAGAGCAAAGTGAGGCAGGCAGTTGAACGGTGTTTCTGGGCTGTGGATGAGAGAAGTGATTATTTTTAGTAGCAAGATTTTTGTGTTTGGATTATGCCTGTGGTAAATCCAGTATCTTAACTTACACTTGCCCCAGCAAGGCTTAGAATCCCTCATGTCGTCCATACGCCTGCTGGCAATTCACTGGTTAAATGTTGAGGGAAAGGAGGAGATGATGTGGGATTTTCTGAGAATGGCTGACCAGGGACAAATCCTGGGGATTGGACTTTATCATAAAATACAAATAGAACCATCTAGAACATTGTGTATTGCAAAACAAAATAGGACCAGCATGAGAAAACACTTTGTAGACATACTTTAAGCAGCCTCCTTTCCAGAATATGTTCACTCTGACTAGGAAGCCCCAGGAAGCCCCATATCATCTTAGCTCAAGCCCTCCACCCTTCTCAGCTCTCTTTTTCTTACAGTGGATAAACATGATGCTGTTTTTAAGTCCTTGCTTTCATCTAATCTTTCACTCAGGAGCAGCGGGGGTTATTGTGACTGGTTTGGGGTAAATACAGTTGTTTCACTGTGTTATCATTTTAGAATTGGAGCGAATCTAAATGAATCATAACAGTTGCATTTAATAAATTCTCCTGGGTATTGGCTAATTTTAAACCAGTCTGACGAGTTTTAAGGTCCATGTGGTTTGGGGAAATTCAGTGGTGCATTTCCTGGTTTTGTAGCTCCTTATTTCCCTCCTTCCTTGCTCCTTTTTAGCATGCTGGTCTACTTGGCATGGTTATCTTTTGTCATCATAGGCTGGGAGGAGGGATGGATGGGGAGGAGCTGAGCCGAAGGTCAGGCAAGGAGCGGTCAGTCAGGTTCTCTGCTTGTTAGCCAGTACCCCTTGGAATTCCCAGGCATCTTGGGAAGTTGGTTTTCAGCTTACAGGGCCCAAGTGGGAGGGTGCCATCGACCAGAAGACCTCCAGCTGGCAGGATGGGGGGAGGAGAGGAAGCAAACTCCAGCAGTATAAATGAAAGTATCAAGGCATTTTGGTTCTTTCCCTCCAAGTCTCTGCCTCCACTTCAGGCTCCCACATGAGAAGCTAAGCCTCTCCACGTTGGTTTTCTGCCTTGGCTCTATAATCATGGTGGTTAATGGATGACAGTTGTTGATTTTTTTTTTTTTTTGAGAGGTTATGTACTAACAGAGTTAGGAGAGCTTCTGGGCCTTGGGAAGTTCAAGGAGCCCCAAAATGTCTTCACCGGAGGGCGCTCATTTCCAGAATCATTCCCAGTCTGAGGATTGTCCTCCCTCTGCCCCCCACACCCCCCACATTGCCTCTCTTGTTGTTCAGCTCTGTTGACATTTCATAGTTCACCTGTGCATGTTCCCCCAGCAACCTGCTTTTTGATCATTGTTTGCCTCACAAAGGCAAGCAGTACAGTGATTGAAGTGTTGCTCTATGAAAGAGATTTTTAAAAAACCAAAACAAGTTCAGTAAAACTATTTAAATGTGTTTTGAAACATTTTAACAAATTCTTAAAAGATCCAGAGCCTTTTCCTCACTAACACATGCGGTTCAGAATGACACCAATAAGGACTATATTTTTATACTAAGAGGTAAGACTAAGTTTAAGACAGGAGTGTGGATAGAGAGAAGGATGTTTCTGTTTGAAATAAATGTTGACCCCCACACCAAAGGGAGCCAGGAAGTGGAGCCAGTGCGTGCAGATACCACAATCGCCTTTTGCATTCTCCGCCAGGCACACGCATTGTCCTTCCCTTGTGCTGAAAGGTGGTGATGAAGAGGGCAGTGAAAAGCTCAGTCCAGGCTCTGAGGACATGAGTAAAGGCAATGGGTACTCACCCTTCTATGGTCAGTCACCACTGGTTGACCACAGAAGAAGGGTAGCATTAAGCATCTCCATCCTTCCCTTTTTTCTTTCTAACTTGTAGATCATTCATTCACGCATTCATTCAACAAGTCTTAGGGAGCCCCTGCCATGTGCCCGACATCACGCTAGGACCTGGGGGTGTAACAAGGAACACGATAGCTACACACCGTGATGTCAGAGGCTTATGCCCAAACTGGGGGACAGATAAGCAAACGGGTCATTTTCACATAGTAGGAAGAGCCTGTGATATATGTTATGGGAGCACTTGATGGGGCCTTGACCTAGACGGATGGGGTTCAGGGAGGCTTTTGGGAAAAGGTGACATTTAAGCAGAGACCTGAAAGGAGAAGCTGAAAATAGTTTAATGTGACTGCATTGTGAAGTGGGGTGGTGGATGGGAGTGAGTTGGAGGCATGGGGAAGAGTAAGATTTTTTTTTGTCAGCTGATGTCTCCCTCCCTCCCATGCTCCCTCTCTGACGGCCTTCCTTCCTTCCTTCCTTCCTTCCTTCCTTCCTTCCTTCCTTCCTTCCTTCCTTCCTCCGCACCCCAGTCTTCCCTCCTTCCCCCACTCCCTTCCGTTCATCCTGAAGATTTAATTAATCGTGGAATCAAGAGGGCCGACCTTGGGTGCATAGCAGTTTGTGAGGTAGGGCTCTATTCGGAGGGTAACAGGAGAGCCAGTGAAAGATTTTTAAAGTAGAAATAGCCTGATCAGATTTGAATTTTATCACCCTGGAGAATGGACTAGAGATTGATTTAAAAATGAGGGAACTGTTGTAGTTAGCGGGTTAGAGACTATGGCGACTTGAAGTGGGAGAATGGCAGCACTGATGGTGATGGGAAAAGTGGAGCTGGCAGTGGATATAATGTGGGGGTGAGGACGGCTAGAATCCAAGATCAGGGCCCGGTTTCTGGCTTGAGCAACGTGGTGCTGTTTCCTGAGATGGGCAGTTCAGAGGCAGGTGTCTTTGTGGGTGCTGAGGTACTTGATGGCTGCTTTAGATCTGCTTTGGGGAACTCTTTTTCACAACAGAAAGGGCCGTTTAGCTCTGACAGGCGTGGCTAAGTTGGTTGGGCATCTTCCTGCAAAGCGAAAGGTGGCCAGTTCAGTTTCCAGTCAGGGCATGTGCCTGGGTTGCAGGTTCAGACTCTGGTCGGGGCACCTTCGAGAAGCAAGAGACTGATGTTTCTCTCACACATCAGTGTTTCTCTCCCTCTCTTTGTTCCTCCCTTCCTCTCTGAAAATAAATAAATAAAATCTTTTTTAAAAAAAGGGCAACAGTGAGGACAACTGAAAGGTGAATTATGTGATGGAAGGTGTGAAGTGATAGTGGCAACTGGAATGAGCACATCAGCAGCTTTTCTTGCCTTTTTTTTGCCCTGCCCTACAATGTAAATATTAACTTTGTTTTCTGTGAGCCTGAGAAATCTTTGAGGACCTAACCAATCAAGTTGGTGGGTCATCCACTAATCCAGGGGCAAAGCTTTGTTTCTCTTCTGTAACCAGGCAGTTTCTACCTATCTGGTTTTTCTGCCTTCCTCATCTATTTCTTTATGATTTCATTGGGTTGTATGTGTATTTGAATACTTCATATTGAAACTTTGGACTTTCTTTTTTTAACCTTTAATATTCTGTATTCAAATGTGTTCAGAATAGACAAAATGCATGTGAGTCTTGAACAACATGGGGGTTAGGGCACCATGTAGAACATGTAATCCATGTATAATAACAATTGATTTCCCAAAAACTTAACTGCTAGTAACCCGTCGTTGACTATAATTCTACCAATACCATAGTCGATTAACATGTTTTTGTATGTTATATCTATTATACCATACTTTTACAATGCAGTATGCTACAGAAAAGAAAATGTTATTCAGAAAATCATTACAAGGATAAAATACATTTACAGTATGTATTTATCAAAAAAAATCTGTGTTATAAGTGGACCCACACAGTTCAAAACTGTATTGATCAAGGATCAACCGTAGTTCCTTTGAATTGTATAATGCAAATGTTCTTAAAATGTCTTTCTTTTAAATTATAAAAAGAAACCAAAGTTAAGATTTTTAATTTTATTTTGACATTTGTCACTAGCGTGATGTATAGTTTTGGTAACATTAGTGAGGGATCAGGTTTTAAACATTTATTCAATGTTATTACATCCTGCAGATTGCTGTTTGTAACAGCTATTATTAGATAAAAAATGCATGTGCTAGTTAAGGTGACCAGTTGCTTCTAAACTTCTTTCTAATTTTAAGGGCTCAGAATAAACTTCGGTAAATTGGAGTGTTAAAACAAGGTGAGGAAATTTTATAGATTAGAATTTAAAAGGCAAAAAAGTATATATTAATGGAAATTTGGAAGGAACTCTTCTTTCAAGATTCTTTCAAGATAACTAAATTTTTTACTGTCCAGAAATTTATCCTGGAATTTTCTGGAAACTTTTTTTCATTTTTCTGAGTTTAAGCTTAGCCTCAGCGGACTCTGAGATTTCATAAATACAATATATTTTTTAAATTTCAGAAGCCATCAGAACAGGACTGTATCGGTGGGCATCTGTGTGAAACTTAATGGAAGTAAAATGAAAAAGATACATATTTCAATTGTTTTTGTTCTATTCTCATTCTGTTATTATCAACAAGGTTCATCCTTGATGAGGCCTGGACAAGTGGAAAGTTTCTCATTTTGAAGTTTAGTTGTTTTTTAATTGGCCACTCAAAAGAAAGGCTTACATTGATTTTTGAAATACAAAACATGCTATTGTTTTTTTTCACTAATGCCTAACTTCTACATGGCTGACTGGATATTGTTCAAATTTTCCAAAAGAAAAAAAAAAGAGAGAAACACCCTTATTTTGGATCAGAAGCCAGCCATGGAAAATTTCATTTTGAAAGGATAATTTTTCATAAATATGCATGCAGTTAATGGCAATGTGGCTGCAATAGAATATGCCTTTGGACTTCCATAGATAATCTCTTGCTGTAAACACTGAACTACAGGCACACATATTAGGTCCAAAAGCACAGCACAATATTGGAAGCCTAATTATGCATTTCCATTGGGATTGAGACTTTTTCTCTGAGACCTACATAGGTACAGGTTCCTACTTTATCTTTATTCTACATTAATTCATACATTTTTACAACATGTCTACTATGTGAAAAGTAGTGTTGCTATGGAAAACTCTGCCCTTAGCATTTGCAATCCGATCAGGAAAATAAAATGTACATATTTTAAAATCTAAGTCTTTTGGTAATAAGTGTCAAATATGTGATGCAGACAGGAAGTACTGTAGGTAGATCTAAGAAGGTCAAGCTCATGGGTATATGGGCTGGAATCGTTGTGAAGTCCTCTTTGGAGAAGTGGAACATGAGCGACGGGTTGAAAGATGTGGAATAGCTGTGTGAGGAAGGGGTGGGGTGAGCTGGTGACTGCCAAGAGCAGGAAGCCTGGACACTGTGAGTGGATGTTGGGCCCAGCTGCGGGTTTGTTGACTGACTTCTGTAGGCACTCTGACCTTCCTGCCTCTGGGTTTCTGCCGGCTAGGATAGAGAGGGCTGGCTCAGCTCTGCTTTTCCAGGTCTGACCAGAGGACGATGCAGCTTGAAGGTCAAACCCTTTTTGAGCAAAGAGCACAAGAAGTCTATTTTCCAAATCTAGGCTTTGCCTGTTTGCAATACTTGTACTCCGTGCTGGGAAGAAATTTAGCATCTCTCTGAGTTAATGGAGCATTTTGAGAGCAATTGTAATAACCAATGAGAGAGAGGCAAAGAGAAAGACTCAGAAATTAACAGGTTTGTGTTGGGATAAAGGGCGAGGGTACGGGTTTGAAGCTGGCATTTATAGACTCAGCTCTGGGTGTTCTGGAAACAATGAAAATCACTAGGCAAATCATGAGGGGTTGGTTTCGTATTGGGGCTGTAAACCTCTAGAAGTCGACAACTTTTTTGAGTTTGAATAGTGAGCACTAGCCATCTTAGCAGACTTAGCAGCAAGATTTGTTCTTTCCAAGTTAGGAGACTCTGGTGCGTCCGGTCTGATGGGATGGGCTCTGCCCCTCTCTCCCCTGTTGGAGGGAGAATAGAGAAAGAAGATCCTTCTCCTGAGATATACTCAAATATAGTGTTCACCCTGGCCCTTTAGGCTCAAACCTGCTCCTTTGGTAGTTTTATGGTGCCCTGGGTTAAACATGAAAGTTGGGCTATTTACATGCTCAGGACATGGAGAGCCAAACTAGGAGAGTAAGATAAAGGCAGGCTGATAAAGCTTAGCCCGTTTCTGTCAGGAGAACAGAACTCACACACTCTTAGGTATATGTTGTACGCACACACATACCCAAGGCATCTTGCTGTTGAATGATTGTAGAAGAACCTTTTAAAAAATGCACATATTATAGAGACTTTCCAGCAGCCCTATACATTTCAGCTTGGGGAAATAAAGAAGAAGATACCGTTGTATCAAGGTGCTTATAGTGAAAACCAGGCTAATACACATGACAATTGGTACTGTCTTAGACACTCTATAGTTCTTATTTGTTCTTTATTCAACAGTTGTTTATTGACTACCTGCTGTGTTCCAGGCACTGTGTCAGAGATTTTAACTCTAGTAACTTAGGTATTACAGCCCATAAATGTCATTTAAAGACATAGTGTTTTCCTTCTGTGTTCACTGCAGCCACTCTTCATTTGTCTCAAAATAGGAAGTAATTGTGCTTCAGTATCTAGGATAATGTAGTTACCCTATACTTTAGCTAGATGCCTTTTAAATTACCATTTGGAAATAGGTTCTGTTTATATTTATCTATAAGCCACGTCAGGAAGTTTTCGGAGTGAGTGCCCAGGTAGGTATTTATGCAACTAAATAGAGGCTAATTAGATCTGTTTTGGTTTTAGTGTTTTTACCTGTGATTAATAGCCCACTTGACTCCTTGAGCAGTTTCATCTGTGTTATTATAGGCCCAAATGTATCTAGTTCTGTTGGTCATCCCTTCCTTGACCAGGGCCACCAGAATCTAGGGTCATTTCTTGGTGGCACAACTGCTGTGCCCACATGGGTGGACGCGGGTGGGTAATGCCCACCGTGGGCCAGGAGAGGAGTGCACACCATGTATTTAGAACAGCAAAATGGCTGTTCCTCCTAAACAAATGCGGTCAAAAGTTAGCTACCCTATGACGTGCACTCTCGGAGTCACTCACTGCCACCTGCTACATCCTGTTCTGAGCTATTAGTAACCTTGCATGCCTTTGTCTCCCTCCCCAGCTACACTGTCCATCAGTGTGGATCCAGGGGTCCCTCCCCAGCCAGATTCTTTTCCCATGCTCTTTTGGGAGCAAATTTGATTTTTGTTTTATTTATGAAATGGGAGTGTTTGATTTATTAAAATATAAGTATTGTTTATTCAAACCAGTATAAGTTGGCTAATTGAATTTGCTTTTTAAAGACATTTATGGAGGCATCATTGACATATAATAAAGTACATGCATTTAAGATGTGCAGTTTGATAAGTTTGTACTTGATAACTTGATTTCTTCTTCTTTTTTCCCCTCAAAAAAACATTCAGTGAGTGCTGATTCTGTGTGGGGTTGCCTATCCAAGAGGGTGAGTCAGGGCTTTTGAAATGACACTTATGTGATGGTAAGGGGGTAGTGGCTCCCAGCTGACTTCCAGATTGTAGTTTTCCACCCTGGCACACAGTAGGCATGTCATAAATCCTGGTCACGGAAGGCCATGTGTGTAGTTGTAAAGTCTTCATTTCTGTGCTCTTTTAAAAAGGCATAAAAAAAGGAAATAATTTACATCTCTTATTGGTTTACTTTTTAACAGAGGGTAGTTTTTTAAATTTATTTTTTCCAGCTTTATTGAGGTATAATTGACAAACAAAAATGTATGTATTTAAAGTGTACAACATGATGATTTGATACATGTAAACATTGTGAAATGATTACCACAATTAAGTTAATTATCATATCTGTAGTTATGACCTCATGTAGTTACCTTTTTTTTTTTTTTAAGTGGGGGATAGTTTATAATCGCCTTAGCAATTTAGGGCATTTTATCCTCTTGACAAAACCAGCAATGATTTTACTTTCCTGAGTGAAGAGATACTGGCTGGCCAAGGCTTGGTTGGAAGATTCAGTCAGGAAAGGGAGTTCATATGCCTGTCGCTGCAGAATCGCCTTGTCTCTGGATCCTTCTTTGATTTTCATGAGGTCTGAACAAGTCCTGCGAGGTAAGTCAGTGCCAGGGCAGGCCAGCTGAATTTTAATTGACTCTAATTAGCACCTCCATAAACTGTAACATTTTTTTCCCCCCAGTCAGTCAGGCAAATAGCATTAGGAAAGGTGAGACATCTTTGTTTGGAATCATCAAAGAGGCAAAACTATTTTCAGGTTCAGTCTCTGCAAGTCCTGCCTTAGAAATAGGGAGGAAGTGAGATAAGGAAAGAAATACCTGGGTGGGGAGGGGGCCCAAGGTGCTGGAATCGTTCACTCTAAATCCAGCTGTGGGCTCAGCACTGCAGGAAGGAAATGCTTAAGGTCTTGCTCTCAAGTGCCTTCAACTCTAGTTGGAAGGAATGAAAGATGGGATGTAATCAGGCCTAACTGTTTCATGGGAACGGGGGAAATGTTTTTCCGGAGCAATATTTATGACCGTTCCAGGAGGCATCTTCTTACCTTGAACATGTCATTAGAACCGGAACTGGATAGGGATGCCAAAAAGAAAAAAAAGTTTAATAAAACGAGCAGTTCTCAGACAGTCTTGAGTGCTCCTTCCCCTCTCAGTCACCTCACCTGGGATCCAGCATCTGCTTTTCCTAGTGGTTGCCCCTGTTTTCCCATCCCGTGGCTGGATATACATTTTCCATTGCTGGGCAGCTAAATTTGCTGGCAATTATCAACCGTTTGTGGTGTGGAGGGACAGAAATAATGTGGGAAGCTATATCCACAAGTCAGCCCAAGGCATTATTAGTCAGAAGTTTCAACCTTCTTTGCCATTGAAAAGCATAAACAATTTCATTATACAACTGCCTTGGTGTTGGGGGGACTTGGGGTGGGAGGGAGTCAGAAGTTAGGCCAGAGCTGGACAAAATCGTGAGATTACGTAGGACTGTCCTCATTCCCCTCCTGTCCATTTAACAATGAGGTAGTCTTTTTCTATCTCATTGAAACTTGCACTCTGCAGTCAGCCATTTAGACCCCAGTGTGACCGTAAGCCAGTAGGTTCTCTTTTTCAGGAAATTTGCCTTTTGAATCTGGGTCTCCTTGGTGAACTGAAAGGCCTTGGATTCTGATGAAGCAATCACAGGGAGATGAGGAGCAAGCAGCATGACTCTGAGATGACCCCGGGAGGATAAGGCCTGCCTCCCGTATCCACAGAAAAGCACCCGGGGCACACTTCAGGCTGGCTTTCCAAAATCTGAGCTGGACCCACAGTGAGAAATACATTCTGCCTTGCAACACGGGGCGTGCACATGAGAAGTAATGGAACAATAATTACCCTATCTATGTGAGAAGCACATGATCCATTTTATAACCTATTATTTAATTAAAAAATGTGTTGATTGGACCTGCTAAATTGATTTCATAACCCACGAGCGGCGTATTGGGTTTCCTGTACCAGGGCACCTAGTCAGGGGGATAGTGAAGGCTGAACCTCAACTTATTTCTCTCACCAAGCGGGCACCCAGACTTGGTGAAGGAAGGGGTGCCTTTTATAACATGCACACGGATGGTCCATGTGCCCAAGGCATGCATGCATGGGGCTGTGTGCCCCTGCTCAGCACCACTTGTGATTTATAAATAGAATCTGTGTGGCTGGTAGTGTCCTGTGAGTGGGCACCGCCTGTGTCAGTAGAAAGCCACAGGTGAGTAGTCGCTTTCTTCCCACCCAGAGTGAGAGAGGATGCCCTTCATCGCTTTGGTCTGGTTGGAGTATCTGTTCCCGGGTTTTCCCTCATGTTCGCTGTGCTTGGTATCAAGAGGTAAGGAAGGCCCTGAACCGAGACAAAGGGGAAAGGACTCGCGTAACCTAAACAGTCTTGGATAACCAAGATTTGTCTCAAGGGAAGAGCTGTATTTCTGCCTGAGCGTAAAAATTAGGAAAGAGCACTCAGGAAAAAATAAACGTAATGCAAAATAAAAATAAATAATAAATTCAACAAATGTTTGTTGAAAATGTCTCTGTACCCAAGATGGAATCATATACTACATTGCTTAAATAGCTTCTTATAGTCACCACGGATTACAATAATTCCTTTTTTTTAAAAAAAAGATGAGATTTGCCCTTCAGCACGAATGCCCTCATTTGAATTCTATAATTTTTCTTCACTTCTGGTTAGCCACCGAGCACTGAGCGTACCTCTCCTGAAAGCAGAAGAGTTTTAACTGCTGTTATTCAAACAATGACCATTGTGCCAGGGGGGAGTGTCAGGAGTTAAAGTTAATAAAACAGTTGCCAGGTTTCCTTAGGTAAGAAAATGTTTTCTTTTTCCTATGTGCTTATGATAATATCATAAAGCACAGAAGACTGGCATTTCGTTTGAGTCACGCAGAATTCCTCATTCAGCAGATATTTATTGAGTGTTCACTGTGTCCCCTGACACTGACTGAGTAGGCACTAGGCAAGAAGTAGGACAGACAAGTCTTTGCCCTCAGGGGACAGCATTGAGGGGAAGGTAAGGCTTACTACTGTGCAAGCACCGGAAGGGGCCCTGCGACTCCCTTAATGGTGATCAGTATGGGTTCCAGTCGATATGTAACAGTTAGGATTGTGTCCGCATGTGATGAGAAACCTAATTAACAGTGGCTTAAAGATACAAGGTTCTATTTTCTCAAGGGTAAGAAGTCTTGATCAGGGCTGAGAGGGTGTTCCATGAAGCTGTTGATGACCCGGGCTCCATCCAGCTTTCTACTCCATCATCCTTAGTGCATGGTCCAAATTCACGTGATCCAATGTGGCTGCCAGAGCTCCGGCTGTCACGTATTCATTCCTGGAGAAAGGGGAGAAGAAAGGCATACTTTCTTCTTTTTAAGGATGACTGGGAAATATAGTCTTTATTCTAGACAGCCATGTACACAGCTAAAATTCAAGATGTTTATGACTAAGGAATAAGGGGACAATGGATATCGAGGTAGGCAACTAGCAGTCCCTCCCTAAGTATGGGGCACAGTGGTGTGGGGAAGCTTTGTAAAGGGGGTGGGATGTAACTTAGGCTTTCACGGACTTGGTGGTATTTGGATGAGACTGGCTAGTACCATGTACACTGTAGACTATACTCCTCTGCCCGGGCAGGTGTGCCCGTAACAGAGCTTGTGCCATAGCAGCTTAGTTGCTGCCTATCCATTGATAGAACCCCGACCACTCAGTAGTTCAAGGCAAATGATAAAATAGCATGTTTTGGTTATTACTGTTATTTTAAAATTTAAGTAGGGGAGATTTTGCAGGTGTAATGTAGGGAATCACACACAGAAGTTCTTGGAATGGGGCCTTGGTCCCTTGGTTTGTATTTGTTCTCCATAAAACGCATACCCGACCCTATAGCGTGTGGCAAACAAAGGGGAAGAGAAGGCAAGCAGTAACCCAGAGGGCCCTAGAGAGAAGCTTTTCCTTCTTCATAATTTCCCTGCCCTGTTTCACCTAGATCGCCAAGCAGAAATTGACAGTTTGATTTTCTCCCTTTTTCTCTTCCTCTAAGGGCTTTCAGAATCCAGGGCTAGAGAATTACATGGGTTGTTAGGGGCCATGCTGCCAACAAAATCAGGCTGCCTCCTACCACTACCTTTATCAAACGCTGTTCTGCAGGTACTAGCTGACATACTGGGACACGGGAATAAAGAAAGCTAAAGTTCCACGTGTGGAGAGCAAGGCGAAGTCATCATCATGTGCATTTGATATGCTTATATGGTAAATGACATGTTATTTACTATAAACAACAAGGGAATACAGCAAGATGACTTGGCATGAAATAATATATAAATATAGCTTTAGAAAAAAACAACCAGGTAGAAAATAGAATGGAAGCAAAAGCTCCCTTTATAGTAAGAATAAGTGAGAATAATTAAGATGAACTAGATCCACCAGATATTATATATTTTAAACAACGCTATTTAAGTATATGTTTAAGTAGTATATATCTACTGTGCTGGTGGTTAAATAGACAGAAAGATCAATAGTACAAAATAGAATGCAGAACTAGACACCGATATGTACAGAAACTTTGTCTTTAGATGAAGGTGGCATTTTGTGTCAGTAAGGAAATGATAGATTGTTCAAAAATAGTTTGGGACAACTGGGTCACCATCTGGAAAAACAAAAATTGGACCCATACCTCGTTTCTTATGCCAACATAAGTGCCAGATGGATCAAAAATTTAAATATTAAAAGTAGTAGAAGAAAACAGAGAAGTTTTAAGTCTTGTTTTAGCACAGACTTGCTAGGTATAACACAAAATCATAAATAAAAAGATTGATATATTAAATTTAATAAAACTAAAAAAAAACAACAACAAGACCTCATGGAGCCCAGGTCCCTGACAGCTTCGTGGACCATCAGAAACAACATCAGAACATGCACCAGAAATGAACTTAGATCCACAATAGAAACCAAAGGACTAATATCCTTAATGTATAAAGAACTTTAATAAATTAATAGAAGGTCAGCCATGTAATGGAGAAATGGGGAAACACAAGAATGGGTTATTGATGGAAAAAATAGATAAAATGACTTAAACATATTAAAAAATTCAACCTACAATAAGGTATTTTAAAAACTATCAGAATAGTAAATATGAAAAAGTTATCATTGAGGGTAGAGGGAACCTGGCATTTTTGCTTAATGGGAGCCTAAATTGGAATGACTTCCATAATGGGTGTTTTGATAATCTTTCTCCAAATGAAAGAAATGCATAAACCCTTTAACTCAATAATTCTACTCCCAGAAATGCTGTCCTTCAGAAATGTATAAAGTACGAGAATATTCATTGTAGTGTCTCAATGTCTTCATTACTCCCTGTTTCCTTTTGCTTAACTGTGAGATGGAAATAATGATTCTAGTTTCCTGACACTTGAAATGGCTGGTATAAGAGTATCTTAGAAACCAGCTAGGCTGCCTGGAAGAAGAAAGGTAGTCTCTAAATTTAGGACATTATTCTAGTGTTTTAGCAAAAGGAAGAGTCCTAATTAGGAAGTAATTGTCCTGTTCTTTGAAATACCAGGGCAAAGTCAGCCCCATTGTGCTAGGTTTGGCCTGCTTCTCTATTCTGATACCAAGTTGCAAACACTTGGGAGGACTTCGGAGGCCAGCGTGATAGGGGTGGCTGGTGGCCTTTTTTCACACTGGGCCCCTAGAGATGGAGCACCTGGTTGATGCTCCCTGGGTGACTTGGGGGCATCCAGCCCGGCATTCTGGCATGCCTCAAGGGCAGAGCTCCCCTAGGACCATCTTCTTGGGTCCCAGCAGGTGGGACACCCTCAAATTTGACATTACTGTCACACCAACATTATTTTGACTCAGATAATGATGCAACCTGTTACCCAGCCCATCAGTGTAATTATAGGTAAGGAAATTGCTAAGGGAGGTCCCTGAGCAGTTGGAGGCCAGAAGGAAATATTTTCAAGTAATTAATGGGTGGGCAGGTAAAAAAAAAATCATATTAAGAAATAGGAAAGCCCTAGAATAAGATGTCTGAGCTAACATCTGTCTAGAAAAAGGGATATACTAGAAGAAGTTAAGCTGAAATTCATAGGTATTCAAACTTTGGTTTTAAGTTCTTTTTTTTTCTTTAAAAATATCATTTAAAAAAATACCATGTTAGATTTCCTTGTCATTCCCCACCCCCAACACCCCACTGCCCTTAACCTAAAATAAGGCCTAAGAAAATAACCATTCTAGAGTTTATAAACAGCAGAGCCTAGAATTTAGCAAAACGAAGAGACTTTAACTTGGATGAATACATTGTACATAAGAAATAGAGAGTCGACCTGGGTATGTTAATAGCAAACACCTAAACCACCAAATGATTGTGTTAATTTTGTGGGTTACTTAAACGAGACCAAGCATTTAGAATCTCCCTGACTTATAAAACACTTCAGGTACTGCACTGGTTAAGAAAAGAAAAAATGAAGCATGGGGAATAGGATTTCAAATAAAGCTTCTGATCTGAGTTGGAAGAATATATTCTAATGACTTGTTATGATAATATTATAAATTGTACCTATAGCTAATGTGTCTTGGGCCTTGGGTCATACCAGAAGGCTTGCAAAATGCCTGTAGGAGCCACAATTAATTGGTTGAGCATCAGCAATGTAAGAGGGTTGGTGCTGACCTTTTGGGAGCTCACGCTTCAAAGCAGATAGCACGGATGTGGCCAGAACATAAGAACACGAGGAAAAATGAACAAAATGTTTCGGGCACAAGTGAGCCACAAGTGTGCTCTATTTAAAGCAAACCTCATCAAAGAAAAGCAGGGTTAAAGAAACCTAGTAAGTTAGGGATCATTTCTTTGCTTTTCATGTGCTTTTCATTTAAGCACAACTCTAGCAGCACATTGAGAATAGAACTTGACTTACAAAAAATATCCAGATCACGAATTCTTTGTTTTAAGCATGTAATATAAGTGAAATAAAGAACAGTGACACCTCACTTAACTGGGGAGTCGATTTCAGATAACCTTGGGCAACCAGGACCTGACTGTGAATAAGGAAATACCGTGGAAGAACAGAAGGACCTGGACTGAAGGGCCAGAGGTCTGGCCTCCAGCCACCCAAAGGCCACTCTTCAGACCTTGGTTTCCTCATTGGCGAGATGAAGATATTAGATAGTTTTAAAATTGAGAATGTAATCTGTGCTTTATTTGTCTTTGTATATATATCTTATAATACTAAACAAAGATTTAATAAATATACATTGTAAAGAATTTAAACAGTGAAAAGGTAGACGGTCAAGGGCCATCCTTTTATCCAAGACTCCCATCTTTCTCTCTAGAGGCAACCACTAGCCTAGTTCCTTGTCTGTCCTTCCAGAAATGTTCTGTAGGCATGTTATGAATATGAGTATATCTTTCGAAAACAAGTGGTATAAATGTCATACACTGTCTTGCTTCATGCTTTTTTTGCTTAACACTTTTGGAAATTGTAATCATTGGCTCATATTGATCTACTCTTTTCTGAAGGACTCTACAGTATAGTAATTCATGTTCAGTAATTAATTTAACTAATGTCTTGTCGATGCATAGCTTATTTTCATCGATCTTCTCTTCAGTTCCCTAGAGCTCTAAATTTCTCTTGACTGTCACATCTTGGTTAAGAAGATGTCTGAGTAAGAAACAAACTAGTTGTTATAAATCACATGTGCCGATCCTCTTGGGAGACAAAATCCCTGACCCGTTATCAGCCCTGACCACAGTCCTATACGAGGGATGGTAAAGGTGAAAAGCGTACCCTGTGGCGGCAAATGCAGAGGGTGGAGGAAGCACTTTTCATCGTACTGGGTCAGGGCTCTTGCAGCACTGATTTCACCCATATGAGAACTGCTATTCCTGTTGGGTTCCTGGTCTAAGGTTAAATCAGATTTGACACAAAAATTTACTGCCTTTTATTTTATTTTTTTAAAGCATATTTTATTGATTATGTTACTTACATTTATCCCATTTTTCTCTCCCCTTTATCCCCCTCTGCCCAGTACCCACGTTCCCTCCAGCATTCCACCTTTAGTTCATGTCCATGAGTTGTACATATAAGTTCTTTGGCTCCTCCATTTCCTATACTATTCTTAACCTCCCCCTGTCTATTTTGTACCTACCAATTATGCTGTACCTTTTCATCCCATTCTCTCCCCTCCCACTCCCTGCCGATATGCCTCCATGTGATCTCCATTTCTGTGATTCTCTTCCTGTTTTATTTGTTTGCTTAGTTTGTTTTTGTTTTTGTTTCTTTAGGTTCAGTTATCGAAAGTTGTGAGTTTGTTGTCATTTTACTGTTCATAGTTTTGATCTTCTTTTTCTTAGATGAGTCCCTTTAACATTTCATATAATAAGGGCTTGGTAATGATGAACTCCTTTAACTTTACCTGTTCTGGGAAGCACTTTATCTGCCCTTCCATTCTAATGATAGCTTTGCTGGGTAGAGAAATCTTTGATATAGGTCCTTGCTTTTCATGACTTTGAATACTTCTTTCTAGCGCCTTCTTGCCTGTAAAGTTTCTTTTGAAAAAAATCAGCTGATAGTCCTATGGGAACTCCTTTCCAGGTAACTCTGTTCTTTCTCTTGCTGCTTTTAAGATTCCTTATCTTTAATCTTGGGTAATTTAATTATGATATGTCTTGGTGTGTCCCTCTTTGGATCCAACTTGTCTGGGATTCTCTGAGCTTCCTGGTCTTGTACATCTATTTCCTTCTTCATATTGGGGAAGTTTTCTTTCTTTGTATTTTCAAACAAGTTTTCAATTTCTTGCTCTTCCTCTTCTCCTTCTGGCACCCCTGTGATTTGGATGTTGGAACATTTAAAGTTGTCCCAGAGGTTCCTAAGCCTCTCCTCAAAAATTCAATTTTTTGAATTCTTGTTTCTTCATTCTGTTCTGGTTGAATGTTTATTTCTTCCTTTTGTTCCAAATTATTATTTGAGGCCCAGTTTCCTGGGCCTCACTATTGGTTCCCTGTATGTTTTTCTTTATTTCACTTTGTATAGCCTTCACTTCTTCCTCTATTTTTTGTCTGTACTCAATCATTTCTGTGAGCATCCTGATTACCAGTGTTTTGAACTCTGCATCTGATAGGTTGGCTATCTCTTTGTTGCTTAGGTCTTTTTCTGGAGTTTTGATCTGTTCTTTCATTTGGGCCATATTTCTCTGTCTTGGTGCACCAGTCTGGATGAATGTTTCTTCTTTAACTCCTTGCTTATCAGACTTCATACAGTTTTATTTTTCTGGCAGTTCTCGCTGTTTTTTGTTTTTAAACTGGTTATTATCCTTCTTTTGGTTGTGCGAGGAAGTGAAGTGTATCTACCTACCCCTCTGTCTTGGCCTGAAACCTTTCAAAGATCTGAGAAATTCTTTCTAGACTCTCAGATTACTAGTTTGAAAGCATTTGTCTTAGTTTCTAAGAAGTTTATAGACTATATCCATTACTTTTTTTCCAGCACCTTAACTCAAACTCTCTCTAGCCCTGGAAGGATAGGACACCTCTAAGGCTGTGGGTGGGCTTGTTCTAGCTGCCACAGCCAATGAGAAAGGGAGGGAGAAAGGAAGGGAGCTGTAGGACCACATGGCAGGGCATGGGTCTGTGGGCAGGGGGAGCCAGAGGGAGCCAGAGCCCCTCACTACCTTTTAAAACAATAGTATACATGTTGGAGATTTTTTCATTTTAAAACATTAAAAAATAATTTTGGGTTGCAGAAGAACCCCTCAAAGACAAGGTTGAGCATGGAGGTAGGAGCTGGACATAAGAGAGTTAATAGAACTAGGGAGATTGAGGGCACAAAGTGATCTTCCCTCTGTGCCTAACGATCAAGCAAGACTAATTCACTCTCAGGGTTGGGGTGGGGGACAATGGAAAGGCAGCTGAGGGCTTCCTGTGCTGCTGGAGCCGAGGAACAGTTTAGAGTAGCAGCCTGGGCCCAAGGCAGATGAAGCACATTTCCTTAGGGTGCCAGTTAAGTAGGGACCCTGCAAATTCATTTTGGAAAGAATTTTATGTTTAATATTTACCAAAACACCTCAAAATAGTCATCATGGAAAAAGCCTGAACTTGGTTGGACTTCTTCTCTTATGGCAAGTATTAGTTTTCTTTAGAATCACCTACACGGGGAGCATCAAACTCTTAGGACTGAGGATCTAAAGGCCACAACCGGGCGCAGGCGGGGCCTCTGGAAACTGGTAAGCTGTCTTCATCAGTGGCCAGGCGGGGCAGCGCTCCTTTCCAACTGACAGAGGGAGGAATGGACCACGTGCGTTTTTTTGTGGCAGGAATAGTAGTTTTGCCCCCTCCGCCCCCAATTTGATTTCCTTACATATACGGGGCTAGGTACACCTGCTGCTGCTCTGCCGTGTCCCCAGAGAGACTGTGGATTTTCTTTGTGACTCATGAGTATTATTTATGGCCACCATGCTGGTGGAGACAGACAGTAACACAGGCCCAGAGAAGGTCTCCCTTCTTTCCATTCAGAGGTTTTTCTGGAACATACCTAACATGTTGTTTTTCAGCATTAGTTCAAAAATGAGAAATGAAGAAAAACTCGCTCTTTGGCTAATTCAACTGCCCTCAACCCCCCACCCCCAGCCCTGCACCTATTCATTCCTGAAAGGCATTTGGTTCAAGTGTCCACTCGGTTGAGTTGAAAGCATTTTGGTGTCAGCACTGACACGCTGATAATTGTGCCTGGCTTCACTTTGTGTGTGAGGAGACACTGTCTTTATCAACCTCCTCTCCGCACACCCGTTTTAGTGAGTCTAATTCCTGTTGGCTGGTATTTGAGGTCATTAGCTTAGTGGAGCAGGGCTCTGTGCTAATGAGTACAAGGTCACTGCTTTGCACAGGGGAAGTCTTGTTGTCCTAGAGGGGATGCCTGCAGACCTCACCAGCTGCTTTGCCAGAGTTTCCACGAGGTACCAGGAGGCCAGGTGAAGAGGTCATAGGTGGCTTAACTTAGCCCATCTCTTTTTCTTTCTAGTGATTGTGGGTCAGTCAGTCTGCCTTGGGAAATTATGGCTTAACTATGACTATAATTCAAGTCTAAGGGGTTGACTAAAAAAAAAAAAAAAAAGAGTCTGCACTCACCTTGGCCGGTGTGGCTCAGTGGGTTGGGCATCATCCCACAAAGCAAAAGGCGACCAGTTTGATTCCCAGTCAGGGCACATGCAGGCAGCTGATATTACTCTCCTTCTCTTCCTCCCTTCCCCTCTCTCTAAAAATAAATTAATTAAATCTTTTTAAAAAAATAAAAATGAAATAAAAAGCCTGCACTTATGACAAAAGTTCCTTGGTGTGCATGGTTCATTTTTGTTCATGAATTCTCCAAGAAGTTAATGAATTTCAGGGATCCTGAGAGTCCACAAAAAGGAATTGAGACATAGGTCCCACTGGTCGTAGTTTCCCAGGGCTGCCGTAACAAAGTACAACATATGGGTGGTTTACAACAACAGACATTTATTCTCTTACAGTTCTGGAAGCTACGTCTGAAATCAAGGTGTTGGCCGGATCCTGCTCCCTCTGAATCATCTAGGGGGATCCTTCCTTGTCTCATCCAGCTTCTGGTAGCCCCAGGCATTTCTTGGCTTGTGTCAGCAGAGCTCCAGACTCTGGCTCTATCTTTACATGGCTCTATTCCCTCCTTCTGTCTGTTTTTTCTTCTTATAAGGACAAACAGCCGTTGGACAGTGGGTCCACCCTAATGACCTCATCTTAACTTGATTACCCCTGCAAAGACCCTGTTTCCAAATAAGTTCACATTTACAGGTGTCAGGGGTTAGGACTTCAATGTATCTTTTTGAGGGACACAGTTAACTCATAATACCACCTGTCCTCAGGAAGCTTCTAGTTCATTGGGGAAAACTAATGAACAAGGATGGTGAAATCAGTGCTAAAGAGGTCCAAGCACTGTGCTGTAGGAGTCCAAGGGAAGACAGACCCATATGTATACATACACGCAGATACACACCCCAACTAATGCCAAACACACATCTATAATGTGAGGCAAAATTGATAAGTTAATGAAGGCTACGTGGAGGAGTTTGTGTGGCATGTAGCCTTGAAGGATGGGAGAAGTGGGCACGGAAGGGCATTTCAAGCTGAATATGAGCAAAGTTATGAAAGCAGATTGGTCAGACCTGGGAAGAAAAATGCTTCTGGTAGAAACGTGAGGGAAGGATTGAAATCTGGTGACCAGAGGCCAGTTGAGTGGCTCTGCTGGAGGCCAGGGCAGCTCAGGAGGTTCTGAATTTGGAAATGGTGATGGGGTGAGAAGCCAGAGACAGATCACAAGGAGTGGGCAAGGGTTGGGGAGGTGAGGGAAGGTGGCATTTAAGGGGGAAGGCAGGTGGACCGAGGAGAGCTGAGTCTTGGATTTCTGATGGAGGATGGTGATGCCTTCAGATAGGTTGGGGGGCTCAGGAGGAAAGCAAATTTGAAAAGCAGATAATGTTTTCTTATACATATGTTGACTTTGAGATAATTGTGGCTCTAGGCATAGGTGCCTAGCAAAAAGTTAGGAACTTGAAATTGGCAATCTGGAGGAGAGGTCCAGGTTGCAGGCAAGAATGCTAACACGATAGTTGAAATCACAGGAGTGGATGAAGTGACCTAGGGAGAGAGTAGATAGAGGCAGAAGAGAAGCAGGGCGAGGTCCAAATCTTGGGGAATGCCCAGGATATGGACAGGGATAAGAGATAGCTCAGGTTAGAAAGACAAGGGGAGAAAGTTGAGAGGAGACCGACAGTACACCAGGAGGGCTGCATCCTGCCTTGAGTTGGGGAGAGAAGAATGAAGAATAAGGAGACTGTCAGGTATGACAGGTGATGTTCCATCTGAGAGGCTGATTGCAAGAAAACTCTCACTGAAGTGATTGGGGCAGAATCCAAATTGCAAGAGGTTAAGATGAATGGGTGATGTAGAAGTAAGCCAGTCAGGCAGACTCTCACTCTTGAAGAGTTTTTCAGGGAACAAGAGAAGGAATGGTAACTGGAGAAAGCAGAGTAGAGAAGGAATTTTTAAGACCTACCTGGTGTGGCTTAGTGATTTGAGTGCCAGCCTGTGAACCAAAGGGTTGCAGGCTTGATCCCCAGTCAGGGCACATGCCTGGGCTGCAGGCTGGGTCCCCAGTTGGGGGTGTGTGAGAGGCAACCACACATTGATATTTCCTTCACTCTTTTTCTCCCTCCCTTCCCCTCCCTCTGAAAATAAATAAATAATCTTTAAAAAAATCTTTAAAAAAAATGGTGTATGTGAAAGCCCAGCAGAATTTGATTTTTAAAAAAAAGAGAGAGAAGGAATTTTTAGTTAGTCAGGAGAACAGAAAAGAGGGGAAAATTATTTGATGACCTGATTTCTAAAAAAGGATGGCAGAATGTGAGATTGGTAGCTGGGAGAGAAGGAGAAGCTTAACTGAGACTCAAGGGAATCTTGAGAATAATATAAAGTAGTCATTGTATGAATGAAGTCTGAATCCCATGGAGATGTTTAAGCCATTAGGGTCCTTCGTGCAGTGAGTTCCACACCCCTTCCTGAAGACTGGAGATTGACTGGTTGACCTGTGTGCACACAGAGTTTTGTGATTATTAACCTCTGCTGTATCCTACTGGACATGGGATGAAAGGTGCACACCCCAGCACCAAGAGCTTTCCCATAGATTAAAATGGCTTTTTCATTTTATGGTGTTTCCAAAACTAAGGGATGGCTCTAACATCCCAGATAGGTTTTCTATAGCCCCGAAACTGAAGCCAAATAAATGTCTCATTGGGGAAACAATAGTGCTATAGGAGCCTGACCTAGAAATAACCATTTTCCTTCTATCACCATGCAGGAGAACAACTATGCTTTCCCTCTCATCCCTACTTCTGTCTAGATCTGAATTTCTAGATTGCAATCTGAATCTAGGGAATGGGATAGGAGAGTGACGAGGGGTCAGGAAGTCTCACCCCCTTGCCTTGCTTATCGGATACCAAAGACAGCAGTCTGTCCAGGTCTAAGTGCTAACAGATATAAGAGTGTTGCGTTTCCTGCCTTCTGGGACTTACGTGGGACTTGGAGGTTGGGGAGAGGGAGTTCCCTGGGACATGCAGATGTGCTAGTTTTGTGGTTCAGAAAGGAGAGGCAAGTTCGGCGATGGCTAGGGTGGTTGAAAAAGGCTTTGTGTAAGACAAGAGTGGGACTTTGAATGATGGGAAGTTTGCATAGATACATAAGAAATGCAATATTGCCCTGACTGGTATGGCTCAGTTGGTTGGGTATCATTCTGCAAAGCAAAAGATCACAGGTTCGATTCCCTGGTTGGGGCACATGCCTGGGTTTCAGGTTCGTTACCCGGTCAGGATGTTTGTGAGAGGCAACCAATCAATGTTTTCTTGAACAACGATGTTTCTCTCCCTCTTTTTCCCTCCTTCCCCTCTCTCTAAAAATAAATAAATAAATAGAGTTCTGGTCAAGATGGAGGCATAGGTAAACATGGCTTGACTCCTTGCACAACCACAACAAAAATTGTAACTAAACTATAAAATGACATCACCCAGAATTGCCAGAAAATTGAACTGTATGGAAGTCTGACCACCAAGGAATTAAAGATGTCACATTCCTCCAGATGGGAAGGAGGGGCAGAAATGCAGAGATGCAGAGGCTCAGAGATGCGGAACAGGTGTCCCACACCCATGTATTGTGGATAAAAATCAGGAGGGATACCTCAGGAATGAGGGATCCCAGCCCCATACCAGACCACCCAGCCCAGGGTTCCAGTGCCAGGAAGATAAGGTTCCTTAACTTCTGGCTGTAAAAACCAGCGGTGGTTGGGGCAGTGGAAGAAACTGAAAAATTCCAGGCATCTCCTCTTAAAGGGCCCACAGTGGACTTAGGACTTACACAGACTCATTCCCTCTGGGTTCTAGCACTGGGGCAGCAGCTGGAAGGGCATCGTTGACATACGGGCAGAAACTGAAGTGTCTGGCATCAGGATGAGTGCCAGAGGACAGATTTGTCTTGGACAAAACTCCAGAGGACAGGCAGCAGCCATTTTCCTTTTTTTAGCCCTCCCCTGCACATAGCCACAGAGCGGCAACACTGTGTCTGAGACTCCAGCAACCTGGCTCACATGGGTTACCCCACCCTAGCAGTTATTTAAGGCTCCACCCCATCCAACTTATGAGTGCGCTTTTCTACAATAGACCACACTACTAAGGGAGTCACAGCAGCTCTACCTAATACATAGAAACAAACACAGGGAGGCTGCCAGAAAGGGGAGACAAAGAATCATGGCCCAAATCAAAGAACAGAACAAAACTCCAGGAAAAGAACTAACAAAATGGAGATAAGCAATCTATCAGATTCAGAGTTCAAAACACTGATTATAAGGATGCTCAGGGAACTCATTGGGTACTTCAACAGCATAAAAAAGACCCGGGCAGAAATGAATGTTACCTTAAGTGAAATAAAGAAAAAATTACAGGGAACCAACAGTGGAGTGGATGAAGCTGAGAATCAAATCAATGATTTGAAATATTAGGAAGAAAAAAATTCAATCAGGACAGAATGAAGAAAGAAGAATCTAAAAAACTGAGGAGAGGGTAGGGAGCCTCTGGGACATCTTCAAACGTACCAACATTCAAATCATGGAGGTATGAGAAGTAGAAGAGAAAGAGCAAGAAATTGGAAACTTATTTGAAAAAATAATGAAAGAAAACTTCCCTAATTTGGTGAAAGAAATAGGCATACAAGGCCAGGAAACACAGAGAGCCCAAACAAGATGGACGCAAAGAGGACCACACCAAGACACATCATAATTGAAATGCCAAAGATTAAAGATAAAGAATCTTAATAGCAGCAAGAGAAAAGCAGATAGTTACCTACAAAGTAGTTCCCACAAGAGAGTTAACTGATTTCTCAGAAGAAACTTTGCAGGCTAGAAGGGACTGGCAAGAAGTATTCAAAGTGATGAAAAGCAAGGACCTACAACCTAGATTACTCTGTACAGCAAAGCTGTCATTTCAAATTGAAGGGCAGATAAAGCGCTTCCCAGAAAAGGTAAAACTAAAGGAGTTTATCATCACCAAGTCATTATTATATGAAACATTAAAGGAACTTATTTAAGAAAAAAAAGATCAAAACTATGAACATTAAAATGCAATAAATTCACAGCTTTCGACAATCTAAAAAACAAACCAAACAAAGAAGCAGAACAGAAACAGAATCATAGATATGGGGATCATTTGGAGGGCTCTCAGTTGGGAGGAGGAAAGGGAAGGATGGAGGAAAAGATGCAGGGATTAAGAAGTACAAATTGGTAGGTACAACATAGAGGGGGGGATGTTAAGAATAATATAGGAAATGGAGAAGCCAAAGAACTTAATATGCATGACACATGGACATGAACTAACTGGGAGGATTGCCAGAGGGAATGGGGGTTACTGAGTGGAGGGGGGCAAAGGGGAAAAATTGGGACCACTATAATAGTATAATTGATAAAATATATTTAAAGAATAAAAATAAATAATAAAATCTCTTTAAAATAAAGAAAACATACAATATCCTCTCAGGTCGATGGCCACCATGCCGGAAACAACATGGTGTGTCCATGAGACAGTGAGAAGACTGGCCAGACTGGAGGGGATTGTATTTGGGGGTGAATTGTGATCAGGTGGGGTGAACCTGGTTTGGGGAAGGCTTTGAATACAAGGCGGAAGAGTGAGGACATTTTCCTGAGAGTGCCTGGGAGCTACTGGAAGTTGTAGAAGAAAGGTCACATGAGGAAGTCAGTGTTTTGGAAAGAGAATTGTCTCTCTTTTCTGCTTCAGTTTGGCTGTGCAGAGCTAATGGCCTCATGCGAGGTGTGTAGGCTGTGTTCCCTGCCCTTGTGGAACTCACAAGAAGATAGTCTTCCTTCCTGTTTATCCTCACTCAGTGAGGAAACTTCCCCCAGCAGCTTTGGTTTATTTCTCCAAACCGTGCAGAATGCAGGTTATTATAGAACTGGAGGGGAAAAACCTGTTTTTCAGATTTTCTCATGTCTTCTTTTCCCCTCACATTGGTCTCTTGCTCTTAGCCCCTAAGGACCTTGATAAAATCCCTCTTTGCATTTTCCCGATTCCCACAATTATTTTAATGAAACCATCACCACCCACAGAAGAGAGCCCAGTCCCAGGCTGGAGGCTGAGAGGCCGGCTTCATTCCAGTCTTTCTTGTCTTTCCTTCAGGAAAGCGGCATTTGTGTTAGATAAGTATGCACTGCCACTTAACAAGATAACTGTCCATCACAGAGCTCCTTGAAGAAATCCTAAAATAACAATAATAGAACATGTGCCACGCTTGTGGGATGCAAGCGCTGGTGGGGAGGAGGGTAGGGACCAGAGAAAAGATACACATTTTAATGTCAGCCTGACAAGAGTTTATTATACACATCAGTGGTTAAAATAATTACTTTTTAAAATTATCAAAAAGGTGTTCTGGAGCCCTACTAAATAGCAGCTGCGATGCCTTGCAGTTGATTTTATTGGGGCCTCAAAAGAGACACCTTGTTTTTCCAGATCCCTTTGGGAATTTTGGCAGCAGGCAGTGAGCCCATCCATTCTCTTTCCTTCGAATTTCAAAGTTCTCTTGAGATGCTTTGTGCATCTTTGCTCTCCTGTTGGCTTCTCCAGTTCCTCCATTTCATGCCTTGGATTTGCTATTGTTTCCCCTCCCCCTCAGCCTCATTCCACCTTCTCAGGGCCACTAGGAGAGAATCCACAGGGCCACAATGGTGGATGAAGGTGCTACTTGGCATCATTTTTTCATTTTCTTTGAAAAATGTAGGCTCTTCCGAAATAAGTAAAAAGGCACGATAGGGAGCTGCTGAAACAGTGGGGGTAAGTGAAGACCTGGGAACCTGGATGTCAGTTTTCCCACCCAGCTGGAATTTTCTCATAGGAAGCTGAGAATGCTGATTGTTTCACACAGTGATATGACCACTGTGCGGCCCCTGCTAGCGTCAGGTTTTTCATTAGATTTCCGACTCATCACAGCACTTAAAGAAGCTTTAATACCCTTGACTGTGCAAGTGAGGACCAGAAGTGATTGTTAAGGACACTGGTCATGTGACTGAACATGTGACCACAGCCCCCCTCCCCCTATCACAGACTTCCTGTTCTTCCCCTGGGACCCTTAATCTCACTTCCTTTTTATTTTAGACCTCCTTTCCCCCTTGGCTTCTGTACCTGCCGAAAAGGGCTGTGTTTCGTACGGAGCTAACGGCAGATCCTCGTCTGATGGCTCTCCCATTCACGCCCATGGCGATGTGCAGGATTATCCTCTGCAATTAAAGGTGGATTTAGCTCTAATACTTGGGAAGATGCCTCCATATAAAATAAAATGCTCTAATAGAACTACCAAGTGATTCGTTTCTCATTTTGAAGTCTGTGGTCTCTGGGGAGGGCGTGGGAGTTGGGGAGGGTGTGTTCTCCCCTCTACTGGCCTTGCCCTGTCCTCTATCCACCTAACATTCTTCTTGGCTCTGGTCCTCAGTGCTTTTTGTTTTTTTTTTTAATTCCAGAGAACTGTGGTCTGACTGACACTTTTATCCTTTTTGCCTGCAAATGGTCTGACCCTCTATTGGTCTTCGCCAAAAGTTGGGTGAAAATCCATTTTCTTCTTGATTTAGCCAGGACATATCAGGATGTTTGCTATCAAAAACCAAACCAAAACAAGCTAGAGGGGAATTGGCAACCAGCTCCCCCATCCAAGCAAAGCAAAGAAGTTGGAGGTGCAAACAGAAGATAGACTTCTGCGCTTTGCCCAGTGTGGAATGGTTGGCACTGTGTAGGTGGCATCTCCAGCCCTTTTATTCACACTGGCCATGGCTACCTCACTCCTTAGGCTTCCATGGAGGAGCTGTCCTCACCTGGCTGCCCTCAGTCCTCACCTGTCTCCATTCCCAAGACCCAAGAGGGAAGTACCCCAGCCTTTCTTCAAAGGTCTCATTTCTGAACTGAATGGTCAGATGAGCTGAACTTACCACCTCAATTCCTGACAAGCTTTTTTTTTTTTTTTTTTGATGAATCAGCACCCATAAATGAGACCTGTCTGGAAAAAGTGCAGCCATTGTTAATGTAACAAGAATGGCTTGCCTGACATTGTTGTCACCTGGCAGCCAAGGTGAGTGGACTGGAATGCGCATGTGTGAACAATGACGACTTCACTGTACTAGTCACTGGGGGCAGTAGATGCCATTGAGTGAGCATGTGTGCTGTGCGGCCGTCTCATTCAAAATGACTGAATGAGTAGAGCAACAAATCTGCATCATATTTCGTGTTAAGCTTGCACATTCCTCCACAGAAACTATTTGGATGATTCAGAAGGCTGCAGCTATGGGCAACTGGTTATTGGCAGCTTCATGACAGCACGCCTGCTCATGCATCATGTCTCGTGCAGAGATTTTTTGTGAAACATCAAAGCCCCCAGGTGACTCAGCCGCCCTACAGCCCAGATTTGTCATCATGCAACTTCTGGCTTTTTCCCAAACTAAAATCACCTTTGAAAGGAAAGAGATTTCAGACCATCAATGAGATTCAGGAAAATACAACAGGGCAGCTGATGGCGATTGGGAGAGCTGTGTGAGGTGCCATTGTGTCTACTTTGAAGAGAACTGAGGCATCATTGTCCTATGTATAATGTTTCTTATATCTTCTTCAATAAATGTCTCTATTTTTCATATTATATGACTGTATACTTTATGGACAGACTTTGTATTTCTGCAGGTATTTAGAATTTGTCCCCAGGTTCTTTAATTGTGTGTGTATTTGATGTTTCAGTGTAAGAAATTGAGAACATTAAAATTCTTGAGCACTTCATTCCCATCCAGAAGAGACTAGTTTCCAATGAGCTTCCGAGCATGTGTCATCTCCCTGTAGAGTTATTTTCAATTTCCAGGCAGCTACAATTGGAGTGGACATCAGTCTAGGCTGGATTATTTTCCACAAATTCTCCACTAAGCGCCACGTGCAAATGTAATGTTTGGCTGTGTGTCGGGTGGCCCACACTCATTTTGTGGGCAACTTTTTGGACAGGTGGTTAAAATAGAATTTTGTTGTGATTATTTTCTTTATAGATTTATGTTCAAGTACCCAGATTACTGATAGGTGAACCTGGAGGAATCTTTTTGTATTAGAATCCCAAGTTGTATTTAGAATCTTATTTTAGTAAAATTAATGTAATCTGGCTTGCTATAAAACATAACTCTGCTGCTTGAGAGTATGAGTGAAGAAAAAGGGCTGTTTGGAGGGACTCCTGCCCCCACTGTAAGGGGCTGTGGTTCCCTGGGGGTGGGGGAATGGCGAGAAGATTGACTTTGCCCACCATCTCTGCCAATGGCATGGAGCTCAAGTAAACTAATGGACTCCCCAGATACGTGCAATCCAGCAGCTGTTACAAACTACAGTGAACACAGAAAAAAAAATTATAAAGGAAGAGGAAAGAGAGGAAGAGAAGGGGAGGGGGGTCTGCAGCGTAAGCAGGAAACGACAAGGATGAGATTCAGTTTTTCAAATTTAAGTTCATGTATCTGGGCATGATGGCAAGTGCACGTGTCCTCGGAGCTCATCTGGAAACAGGCAATCTGAGAAAGCCCTGAGGGTGACCAAGGGCCACCACGGCGGACGAGACCTGTCATTTCTGAGAGCCTGGCTGTGTGTGCAGAGCTGAACAGAACGGGCAGTATATAGAGATGTGCGAGTGCTCACACCCCTTTGGAGAGAATTAACTTCATGAACTTAAAAATCCATGGAGTTAGGTTAAAATTTATGTATTTTCAAGGGAGTGGTAACAAATTACACCTTGTCAGCTAATTATAAGACCCTTTATAAACCTGCCCCTGGTTTTATCTTTTTAGCTTCATCTATTTCTGTTTTTACTGGACACCCGACACCGCAGGAAGGCGGCGCGGTTTGCTGTTCCTAAAACATATTTTTCTTTCCCTCTGACTGCAAGCTGTGCCTCACACCTCCCTACCCCCTCTCATCCTCCTCCTGGTCTTGGTGCCCTTCGCAGGCAGCAGAGGGGCTGCCCTCAGTCCCCAGAGATGCAGTGCCCCCCTTTCGCCCTTTGCACAGACCTCTGTTGGCACGCGCACCCCACTGCGTTCTCGTTATTTGATTCCTCATCTGTGTCTCTCCAGAGTTTAGATGCTGGAATATAGGAACCAGATGGGCTTCTTTTTCCTCTGTCAACTCCAGTGTCTCAGATTGTTCCACTGATAACATAAAAACTCAAAGGCTGGCTAAGTGAGGGGGTGAGTGATAATGTGTTACAAAGCGAAGGAGTGGGGGAAAGACCAGAATGCCTTCCTCAGTGGTACCACATGGAGCCCCTTGTAGATACGACTCTGCTGTCCTTATCTGTTCACAGGCCCAGGTGGCTTTAGTTGCAGTGACTGTTTCAAGTTGACCCGAAGGAAGCCTGCCATTATTTTTTATGGGCTTAGAGGATGTCAGAAGCAGATTGCTTGTGTGGCATACAGGGTTGGGTTGGGTGTTAAAGGTACGAAATTGACTCCTCAGAAGGTAGCGGTTGTTGCCAGCTGACAAGGAAGGTATAAAGTGTAAAACCCTCTTAGGACCCTGGAAAGCTCATGTGCCGATGTTGCCTCTTGTGTCTGGTGGGAGTGAAGACACCAGTTTCCCACACTGACGAGGGCTGGATGCAGTGGGGGTGGGGCTGTGCAGTTGAGTGGGTAGCTCTGGGTGATTCTCTGGTTCTCAGAGATTGCCAAGCGTAGATTGGGCTGTGCAGGGGATGCAGCAGCTGGGCCCAGCCTGTGGAAGGCATGGGTCACAAGATTAATGACTGCACTTAACTAACTAGGCTGCTTGGGGCTGATGATGAAATGGTTATCTGTGTTTTCCTTCTAAGCGTTGGAGGACTAACGTCTGAGACTTGGGCTGTGCTAAAAGGTGGGGATCCAGCTGTGGGCGAAGCAGAGAGGTCCTTGCGCTCTAGGGGCTTGCAGCCTGATGGCATAGAGAGATAGCTATCAAATAATCCCCAAACGAATGGAAAATTGCAAGGCGATGAGGACAATGAGGAAAGGATAGACCCTGTGGTGAGATTCTGTAGTAGGGGTTTTGACCTGGTCTGGGAGGCCGGCGAAGGCTCCGTGGGGTCAGGACGCCTGAGCTGAGATGTAAAAGAGGGAGAGAACAGATCTGGAGAGGAGGGAACCGTAGAGAGAAGCCTAGTGCTGTCATTTTTTGATGTGATAGATTTCTTCAGGATATTTAAGTCTGTGCTTCTGTTTGCCTGAGGATAATCTAGGAAATGAAATTGAACTTTGCTTAGCCTTGGACCTTGTAGGACTTGAGACCATCACTCTCTCTTGGAGGCACATGTTATAGGATGAATTGTGTCCCCCATAAAGGTATGTGGAAATCCTAACTCCAGCATCTCAGAACATGACCTTATTTGGAATAGGGTCTTTGCAGATGTAATTAACTTATGATGTGGTCATTGGGGTGGGCTCTAATCCACTATGATTGGGATACTTCTTTTAAAGGGGATGTTTGGACATAAAGACAGACACAGGGAGAAGATGGCCATATGAGGATGGAGGCAGGGGTTGGTGTTCTGCTGCCCTAAGACAGGGAACACCTGGGGTTGCCAGACGCTGGAAAGGCAAGGAGGGATCCTGTCTTAGAGGCTTTGGAGGGAACACGGCCCTGCCAACACCTTGATCTCAGACTTCTAGGCTCTAGAACTGCACAAGAATCAATTTCTGTTGTTATAAGCCACCCAATTTGTGGTTCTTTGTTATTGCAGCCCTAGGAAACTAAAACAGTGAGGAAGGGGAGAGAAATGAAGGGTTGTGTTGAAGATTAAAGATAATATACAGGGTCCGGCACAAATAACACCCCTTTTTATTACAAAATCATAAGCATGTAATCCTGTAACATAACAATATCACACTCAAGCACACCATATGAAATTTTAGGTGAAATTTTCAAATTAAAACTATAAATTATTACACCCATATTATTACCCTACCAACCACACTCAAGCAGACATTACTTCCGCCAAACCCTGTATTTACACTCAGAACAAGGTCTGGGACTTAATAGATGCCCAATGAACAGTAACTAATGTTATCATACTGGGTAGAAAACAGGGATGGGTTCCATTTTGTTTTTTGGTTTGTGTGTGTTTGCTATTTTTATTTTTGAAAAACTGGAAGTACTCAAGGTTAAATGGATTGCTTGATACGTATATAGTGCTGGTATCTGTGCTTCTCCATGTTGAAAGAAAATGCCCCTCCCAGTAAGGCCTTCAGCCCTTCATCAGAGGACAGAGCTTTAAAGTGCTAGTGCCCGGGAGGTGGGTCCCAGTGAAACACTAACAGGTAGATGGCTGATGCCTGGATCCTTTTGGGAGACAGCTTTGACCTGGAGAGAGGAGAATGCAGAGCTTACCAGGGCAACAAAGGCCGGATATATGGAAGAGGCATTTCAGAAGGGAAAACACAGTGAAGAAAGCCAGTTTTGCCCACCTCCCACGCCCACCCAGGCACGGGCCCAGATGCAAGCGTGGGTCCAGGCTGCTTTCCGTTCCTGTTTAAGTCTAGGCTGGTAGAGGTCCGTCTTTGACATTGGTGTTTTAGAAAACATCTGGATTCTTAGAGACATCGACGAGTCTAGATTCTTGTCTTCCCTCCTCCCTTGGCATCTGAAGTTTAGGAATAACCATCACAAAGCACACACAAAGATGAATAAGCCTGCAATGGGGAGTCATTCCCCTGAACATGGATGCAGAAGTCAAGCTGGTTTAGTGGCTGGTGAGGAGGCTTTGATGTCAGGTGGCCTGGGGCTGTAGTCCCTGCTCTTGGACATATGACTTGCCGTTTCTCACTCAGTTACCTCATCTGTAAGAAAGGGATGACAATACCTACCACTGCAGCAGTCCCTGTAGTGACGACCAAATGTGATAGCATCTGTAAGTTACCTAGCTGGTGGTTGGATGTGTTTATCCTGAGCTGTGGGCTTTATGCCTCCTGAAGGCTGCTCTTCAGAATCTAGGTCTTTTTTTCTGCTCTGTTTTTTTCTAGCTTTATTGAGATATGATTGATAAAAGTTATATACGTTTGTGTTGTATAGTGTAATGACTTAATATCCATATATTCAATACATTATGAAATGATTACCACAATCAAGTTAATTAACACATTCATTATCTTACATAGTTACCTTTTTTTATGGTGAGAACACTTAGGATCTCCTGTCTTAGCAAATATCAAGTATACATTACTACATTATTAACTGTAGTCACCAATGTTGTACCTTAGATCGCCAGAATTTATTCATCTAATAACTTAAAGTTTGTGCCCTTTGACCATCATCCCCTCATTTCCCCCACCTCCTAGCAGCCACTGTTTTCCCTGGTTCTATGAGTCTGACTTTTTTAGATTCTATGTACAAGCAAGATCATACAGTATTTGTCTTTCTGTGTCCGATTTATTTAACTTATTCTTATGTCTTCCTGGTTCATCAGGCTGTCACAAATGGAAGGATTTCCTTCTATTTTATGGCCAAATAATATTCCATTGTATATATAGCACATTTAAAAAATCCATTCATCTGTCGATGGACATTTAGGGTGTTTCCATATCTTGGTTGTCTAAAGCATCTAGTTCTGTACTTGGTCCCGTAAGTGTTTGCTAAATGACTATTGAATGAGATTTAACCCATGTTCTGCAACAGTAGTATCCAAATTATCATCTTTTTTAGTAGTAGGGATTCCCCTCCTCTTTTCTTTTTCAAAATAAAGCTCTAGGGGAACCCCGACACATACAGTAGGTCTTAGAGGAGCTTCTCTTGTTGAAAGTGGGGCAAAGGCTGACTCTCTGTTTCTTCATCAGACAATAGTCTAGAAGGAGCATTTGAAAACCTTACACTGAGAGTAGAAAGACTGAAAACTCTACTGGAACTGGAAGCAATTTCTGCCTTTTGTTTTTATTTTTCAGGAAACCACTTCTTATTCTTAGCTAAAAATCTTGTAATATTGTTACCCTCAGTAAAGGTGGGACATGTGGGGCTTCAGCTTCTGTGTAATAATTTGTTGCATCCTGGTGAGTTTTGTTGTTTGTCCCCAGCCTGAGTTAGAGTCCACAATGCCATTTCCTTCCCTCCTAAATTTATTCTGTAGCCAGTAAACAACTTGATTAGAAGCTCCTGGAAGGTAGAGACACCTCATTTGGAATCTCCAGAGAATACCCCCCCCAACACCCCCTGTTTGAAGGACCAACAACGGCCCTCCGTTTATGGAACTGATTCTTCTTTGGATTTGCATTTGGTGTCAAAAATAGAAAGCTCCACTTGTTCCTGTAAAGATTCTTTCCTAGAACATTTATTTTGTTTTGTTTTTTCAGAGACAATAATTGGGCTTCTGTCACATTCTTTGGAAAATTCTTCAACTGTGCGCCTTGTTCACTCTCAACAAAACACTCATATTCTTTCATCCATATGTTCACAGAAGATAAAGCTAAAATAGCTTCATTTATAGTACAAGTATTAAAATGACAAATATGTCTCCAAATATCAAATGATTGGAAGAGAGCAGATGTAAGTTCCACCAAGATTAGGCGGCATTATTACTGACATTATTATTCCATCCATCCATCCACCCATCCATCCATCCATCCATCCATCCATGCAACATTTATTGAGCATTTATATGTTGCAGGCATGGAGACATATCTGCATAGAAAAGGGCCAAGGAAGTCATGGCAGGCAGCACCATAGAGTATTTGAGACTATTAGCATTTTATATCCATTTAATTTCATTCATTCTTTTTAGGATTAAATATAGAAAATAAAACCCCTATATGTGCTTTTGTTAGCAAATCCTAACGTGACTTTCCTGTATAAAATGAGACTTAGGGTCTTTGAGTCTCCCTCGGCCAGTCATTCTGGTGTGGCAGCATGGCCTTTGCCAAGAGACCAGCTTGATTTCCGATACTGATCCTGCCAGTTATTCTCCAGGCTGCTCATCTACCTTCTCTGAACGATGGGCATCAAAATGTTCATCTCGTAGACACTTCGTGAGAATTTAATGCCTGATGTGGTGTCTGGCATGTGTGGATATTCAGTAAATGTCAGTCTCTTCCTCCTCCCCCTACTTTGTCAAGGTTACGAGGAAGATGATAGCAGAGTTTTAAGAAACCTTGATAATACATGGACAATGGTAGATTTATGGTTTTGAGCACACGAAACAGAGTTTATTCTTGTATTATTTATTTATTGCATTATTTTCCAGACAAACAACTGTAAAGTCTAGTTTTGCCCAACCCTGCTTAGTAAAGTGCCATATTTTAAGATTCTGTTGTAATTCCTATACTTAGCATTAAGAGACTATAAAATGTGACTTAGGAAGACCGGGGGTCAATGACCGTATTTACTAATGCAGTGATTCTCAACCTTTTTTACCTCGTGGCACATATAAAACTAATTACTAAAATTCTGCAGCACACCAAAAAATATATTTTTTGCTGATCTGACAAAAAATAGGTATAATTTTTATTCATTCACAGCAGACAGCTATTGTGTTGGCGTCTATAATTTTTTTTTTTATTTGACAAGCTAAGGGAAAAGAGGTCAGTGCCCCAGACTAAATAGTCAAGTATTGAATGTTTTAAAAATTCTTGCATCACAGCAGCGCGCCATGGCACACTGGTTGAAAATCGCTCTGCTAATGTATAGTGTATGGTCTTTAGTCATTTTTGGCCCCTTTTTAGCTTCCATTTTACCGTCTGTTAGATCGGAGCGTAGAAGGTCCCCACTTATCCTCAGGGCAGCTGTGTGGCACAGATGAGACCAGAAAGTGAAGTGTTCTGAGAAGTACAATGCTTACAGATGCCTGCGACTCACTATCATCACTGTTTGGATACGTCCAAATTAAATTTCAGTTCCTTGCCCAGCCTTGTTTCTGGAGGCGTATCTTTTTACTCCACGTTTATTGTAAACTCAGTTTCTGGATCTGTGGAGCTTGGCTCTGTGTAACTCTAGGGACCTGAACTACTGTTGCACTTTTAGGACATAATTTTATGTGGGGAGAAGCAGCAACCTTTATTTCACCTGCTTAAAATTCTAGTTGCAGAAAAATTTGGCTCAGACTTTCCAAAATAAACTCACCTTTGGGTTGAGTCCAGGAGTGGAAAATTTTAGCTGGGAACAATGGCTTGTTAGAAAACACAGGAGTGACGACAAACTGGGGCATATGCACCCATCACAGAAGGCTTCATGAAACCCCACCATACCATTCCCTGCCCTCCCTGAGTATAAGTTACAGGCCCAATGGAAAGAGGGAGGCAGGAAAAACCTTGGGAATCGTCTGTGTTTTTCCGCTGTCAGACCAACCTCAAGGCTTTGGCTTCTAGAGTGATGGGTGGGCTTGCTTTCATTTTGTGAGTTTGATAGCATTTCACCATGTAATTATTCCTCTCAACTGAATGTCCTTTGACATGATGGCAGTATAGGGAGCGTTAGCAGACATAATTCCTATAATACATGAATGTCAAAAGCAGGTACTTATTTTCAGATCAAATGCTGCTGATCTGATTAAGTCTCCCGTCTTGCCTTGGAGCTGAGGATAATGAGTTTGTCCGGTGCAGCGGTTGGTGGAATCCAGGGGCTGTTTGAAGAGGGTTGTGAACCTGGGTGCTGAGCTTTTATAACCATCAGATGCGTCAGGTTAGATGTGTGCTTTGGAGCTTGTGTTTGGCTTTCCGTCCTCGTTCACTTGCTCATGCAGGTCATTCTAGCAGACAAAGGGATCTCTGGCCTTCTTTGAATTTTCCGTTGTTTGAGGACTAGAAACCATTTCTACCAGGGATTTCATCTGAGCAGAAGCTTGTCCAGGTGAAAGCGTTGGGGGACGGCGGGGGGCGGGGCAGGGCGGGGCAGGGCAGATAGGTAGGATGAGAAGGAATGGAAGCGCTGGGGGAAAAAGATTCTGAGTTGATGCTGGCGCAGACATGCCACAGGGCTCGTGGGAGGGACATTCTTGACAGCTGCTATCTGAGTTGGCAAGAGAAGGAGGCTATGAAGTGAAATATTACACAGAATAGCCCTGGACTCTCAGTGGAAAACTTTTTTCCCCTTCTTACAGAACAAGAAAATTCACTGTAACAGTAATGAGAAAAGGAAGCTGTGAACGTGCCCTATTTTTCTTTATTCTCATCTTCCCCTTCTTTTTCTTGAGTTCTCCATGCCCTTGTTTCAGGCCGCATCCTGTTGTTCTGCTAGGTCAGTGGGACTAGAAGGAGCATCTGTCAACCAGTCTGGAAAGTTAGGCACCGAGAAACCTGGACTCAGTCCTTTCAGGAGCCGGACTGGAATCCAGAATGATCTTTGCTCTTGTTTCTGCTTTGAATTAAGTTTGCAGGTGTCCCAGTCTCTGCTGTCTTATCCCAGCAGTGTTTTTTCTCCTGTTCATCCCAAGGTAGAATTTTGTGTTGGCTGCAGGACAGCTTGGCCCCACCCCAGTGAGTTAAATTCCAGCAGAAAGAAAATGGGAACCCCTGTCTTCCGTGAGAGAATCTGAGAACACTGCAGGTGATTCATAGGTTGGAAATTTGATCATTGATAGCAAGAAATACCCTTTATTTGAATTGGGTCTTTCGTTACCAAAGTGCTTTCCCATTTTGTGCTCCTGTGAGGAGGAAACTGGGCTACAGGGTGGTTAAGTGATTTGCTGAAAATCCCAAACCCAGTAAGTCATGATAGACCTAAACATGTTTACCTTTCACAAGTCAGTGGGAAACTGAATCGTTTTTTACCTTTTACTTGGGAACTAGCTCATCCCCCCACCCACCCAGGACTGGGGCCCCAGCCCACTGTAGAATGCTGTGACTTTGGACTGCGTATCCCTCACAGTCCAACAGACACCACATCTGAACCTTCGAGAGCCCCAGCCTCTGATGAGCGCCGTGGAAGTCCCTCGAAATTACAGTTCGTTATTTCACATGCACATCTTCCTTGATTAGAGCATGTGTCCCAGAATGTACCAGACTGCATCTGGCACAGGCCTGTGCCGAGTGCCTAACTCTCAAATGTGGAGGCTGCCGCGTTGCCTCTATTCGTCAAGGCAGAGCCCTAACCAAGACTGTAATTGTTATCAAACATCTGAATTTGCTGGAGAGGCAGGAAGGGTGAGTGGATAATAACACCTTATATTCCCTTACAAAGCGTTATACTTTCTAGAACCATTTAAACATTGATTATCTCATTCTAACTTCAGAACAACCTTTATTTTCTCCATTTGACGGATGGGGAAAAAATGGAGACAGAGAATTTGTCACTTGCTCAAGGTCACAGAGCAAACTGATAGCTGTCTTTGTTTCTTGCTTTTTCCCCCAGTGCTGGCCCCTTTTGGGGAAGCCTTCCTCTGTCCCCTCTGAAGTAAAGGGTATTTGTTCCCTTCCAGCATTTTCCTTGAGCCCTTGGTTTTGAAATGCTGCAGCGGGGAAGGGAGAATGTTTCTTCTGTGGCTTCTCATATCTGTGGGAACAGTTTGTGATGAATATGTAATAAAATGGAAATAGCTCCTGCTTCCTTTCCACGTGGATGTCCTGAGAACCTGCCCCCGACATGAGAGACGGGCATGGAGGGGAGATGGCGCCGGCTGCCCCCTCCTTGGTTCCCCCTGCAAAGCTGAGAAGGGGACCTGGGCGTCCCAGGTGCAAAGCTCCGGTTAGTCAAGCCATGGTGTTCCTGCCGTGAGCCTCTCGTGGATCCCATTTACCCCCTCTTCCTATTCGGCAAACATGTATGGAGCACCGAATCTGTGACAGACCGTGTGCCAGGAATGCTGGGATGCCGTAGGGAGACAGTGCACAGTTCTCACCCTGAGGGAGTTCCAAGCCTGCTACAAGTCTGTCCCTGTCACTCCTCTCGGCATGTCATGGCTTGGCATCGAGGGCCATCAGATTCTCTTTTAAGGCTGCCTGGAAAGAGCAAGTCATTGATTTAAGCTGCGGCTCCAGACCAGCGCCATCAAGGACCACAGGGCAAAGCCGTGAGGTTGATTACAGCGAAATGGCCTATGTGTCCACCAAAGCCTGTTTCTTCTAATTCCTGGGAAGACAGCTAGACTCTACCTCTCAGCTTCCCTTATGGTCAGCTGTGGCCATGTGGCTAAATTCTGGCCAGTGGAAGGCAGGTGAGAGGGATAACAGTGCCCTTCCCAGGCTAGCCTGAAAGAACCTCATGGGCAAATGTCCCATGTGCCTTCCCCTTCCATTGGTTTGAAGCAGCCAGCTGTCATCTTGGGCACCATGGGCGGAAGGTGGCAGAGGACTCTTCACGTCTCTGCCAGGGGGAGAGCTACTCCTGTGTGGACGGGGGCACAGGGTTTGGTCTTGGATTGCAGCGAGCCACTGAGAGTTGGGGATTTACCTGTTTTCCTAATATGTCCATTTCAGGGACAGGGACACTAGCTCGAGTCAGGAACAGGGAGTCAGTCTGGATGAGGCAAATGAGGTTATGGGACTCCTGGGGCTGCCTTTTCTGGACTAGTGCCCAGACTTGGAGCCACTTCTGGGTGTGAAAGTGTAGAAGGTGAGGACCCCCAGTTCCCGCTTCCTTGAGTGTGAGGCCTCTAAGGACGGTCAGAGCATGGGGGCGGGTGCTGGTCATTAGCACCTGGGCTGGGGTTGGTGCACTAGCAGGCCCCACCAGGCCAGGGTGGCAGCTGCTTCAGCCATACCGAGACCTGGATGTCGGGCTCTTAGCCTCCGTGGGGTGAGGCCAGAGGCCTATGTGGTGTAAGATGACCCGGCTCTGACAGCTCTTGGTTCTTGCTGCATTCTCTACAGCAGCCAGCTACGTGACCTTGGACAAGGCCCTTCTGCGGCCCTCAGAGTGGTTCTTTGCCTTCTCAGTGGGCCAGGTGTAAGCTAGATGATTTCAGGCATTTCTGAGTGTGAATTTTGAAAACTTTAATATAGACTGTATCCCAGGAGTTTCTGGAGCTCCTGGTCTACCCAGCTCCACCCTGACTTCTAAGGCTGTGGCTCTGCCTTTGGATAGCTGTCGAATGGCACTTTGCTTTCTCTGTGACACTAAATCTGTAACTTAAGAAAAAATCTAAATGCTTTTAAAAAAAATAGAAACATCTCATCCCAGCCCCTGCCTCCATGAACCTAGGTATTATGTCCTCCTCCACCATCAGACATAAGATGTGTCCTGTTTCCCCCAGCCCATTTTTCTTATTTAATAAGCACGTATACAGAACCGCCTAGGTGTCCGGTACTATACTCAGAACTTTCCATATATTAACCCATATAATCCCCGTAACAACCTGATGAGGTAGGTACTGTCATTATCCCCATAAGACAAGTGAGAAAGCTGAGACCTAGAGAGATGAAGGAACGTGCTGAGGCTCCCAGCTAATAAGTGGGCAGGCTGGAATTTGAACCCAGGGAGCCTGGCTTTAAAGTCCATGCCCTTGACCATTGTAATATGCAGCCTCTTGCAAGTCCATGCATCCCTCATGTCCCCTAACCTGTCCAGCTGGGGGTTTTGCCCTCCTGCTTCAGAATCACTGCTCTAGGTGGTCCGGTCTCAGCTGAACCTCTGTGACTTTATTTTTTAATTCACTTTTCTTCTGCAAAATTTTCTTCATACTTTCCTCCTTATGAAGTCTTTCCATAGAGTAATGATTCCATGATCAGGCCCCAGGCCAGGGCTCTCAGTCTGGAGATGTGGCAGGAGAAGGCTCTGGACATTGCGGCTCCAGCGTGGCCCCGAGTGTACCCAGGCCTGGGGAGCTGCTGTCACAGAGATTTACAGCTGCGACTAACTGCCATCTTGTTTTTGCCAAGCTCGATCAGTGAAGCCTGGGCCTGACTGAGATACCATTGTTCCCCACCCCTGTTCTCAGAGCTGAGGCCTGCAGACCCTCACCCCTAAGGGATAGGGGTGTTTCATTGCCTGGCTGACAGGGACCTGACTTGTCTGCCAGACTGAGCCGGGGGTGCTGGGATACAGGGGCGCTGCCTTCTCTCTTCTCCGCTTAAGAGAGAAGAAAACCCCGCCAGCCAAGACCTTCCCACCTCGCCTGACTGCTACTCTCAGTGCTCAGCTGTCCTTCCCGGCGGCTGCTCCCCGCTGGGCCCTCCCTCTATTTTTCATACTTTTAGAATAAAGAGAGTGGGGAAAACAGTTAAGAGCACAGGCCGTGCAGTCACACAGACCAGGGTTCAGTTTGCAAGTCTGCTACTTACCAGATGTGTAACCTTGGGAAAAGCATCTGTCTTTTCCAGGTCTTAGTTTCCTTATGTGCTAAACAGGCATACAAAGCGTGCCTAGCTCATAGAATTATTGTGAGGACCAAAATGACACAACAGTGGCTGTAAGGCACTTACCGCAGTACTGGGATGTAACAGGCAAGGGGCCGTGGACATCATGACCAAGAATGGGGACTGGGGCCAGACTGCTTGGATACGAATCCTAGCTATGTTACTTACCATCTGTGTGACTGATCTAAGTTACTTAACCTCTCTGTGCCTCAATTTCCTCATCTGGAAAATGGGAGTAATAAAAGTCCTTATTTCATAGGATTGTTCCAAGGGTTAAATGAATCCGTATTTGTAAAGCACTTAGAACAGTGCCTGATGTCTAGCAAATACTATCTAAGAATTTGTTAAGTGAAATATGTAAGTACTCAATAATGTTGGCTCTTATTTGGGTTATTTTCTCATTATTATTGATAGCTTTATCATAACCCTCATCTTAGAGAAAGCAGGACAAACACTATTATTTACCTTGCAGGTGAAAGGTTAAGTGATGGGAGCAGATCCCCTGTTCATCTGCCCTGCCACTTGCCTGAACAAGTGTATCTTCTCACTGGCCTCTGTGACCCCAGGAGACCCTGTGAGCCCCTTGCCAGCCAATCTACTGCCTGACCCATCCTCCCAACAACTACATTTGATCACCTTCCCCTGTTAATGCCCCTGATGGGATCCTCTATTGTTACTGGCCTCCAAGGAGGTCTCCCCTCAGAGGCAAGGCCTGTGAGGCTCTTTGGCCAATTTGCCTGGCTGATCCCATGGGACCTTTACAGTCTCTTCATGACCTGTCACACCTCCAGGGCCTGGACATGCTGTTCCTTTGGCTGGAATGGCCCTTTGCTTTTCCTCTACCCAGTGAAGCCCTCTTTCAAGTTTCAGCTCAAATGCCCCATCCTCCTTCCTCTGACAGAATGAAGTTGGGCTCTCCTCCTCTGGACTCCTGACCACGAGGCTCTGGAATTCCATTGTGTGGTACAGGTTTATTTAAGACACTGTCAATCCCTCCAATATACTTCCCTTTCCTTGATGGGCAGGGACCATGAGTCATTTGTCTTTGTATTCACCCCACATGCCTACCTCCTAGAGCCCAGAGGTACACCTGGCACATGGTAAATGCTGGAAGATTTGAATGAATGGATAATGCTGAGAACCACGATGCTGTCGCCCTGCATCTCCAGTGCACGTCATGATTGATCCCAAAGCTCCCACACCTTTGTACATTCCTAGTCCTGGTTAGTGCTGACTTTCAGTGCTGTCTTCAGTAAGCCAGCTCATCTCCCAGGCCTCAGTTTGTCTACCTGTAAATGACCTGCAGTCACCTTCATCCCAAAGATCTTGTAAAGGTGAAGTAGATGCTTATTGAAGAATGTGTTTGGAATGTTGCGCTACACATACAGATGGCATCATTGTTTTGCACATCTTGCTTTTGGACTCCACAGCTGATTACCTTGCCAGATGGGAACAGCCATAGGAGAGCACAAGCCTGGGGGTGGCTGATAATGGGTATTTGTCTCTGCTCTACGTGGTTGTGCAATGCCTGGAAGCGGAGAGCGGTAAAGACACATTACGTCCCGTGTAGCTGCTAGGATGTGTGTCCTCCTCCTGTGTTACCGATAGGGAGGCAGGCCCATGAGGAGCTGTCACACCAGTGCACAGGTGACTGCTGCCATAAGAGAACTCAGTGTATGAACATTCAAACCAAGATGGGGGAGGGAGGGCTATTAATGCAGTCCAACATGGTTCTTCATTTGAAGAAAGTCTCCATGAGCGCTTCTTTATATAGGAACCCATATATGTTTATAGGTTGAAAATTAAAACCTGCATAATAAAGAGCTTGACAAGGAAAGGGTAAGATAGAAAACCCTGAAGCTGTGATATTAGTGTCTACTGTTGGTAAGTGAGAAATAAATATAAAACACCTCCGGAAAAGTGAGTCTCTCTGGATGGATCTGGATTTGCGGACATTCCATTTATAGGCATCTGTTTCCCAAGTAGGTCTTCGGTTTTAAAAGAGGAATCCCCATGAAATGGGCTTTTATTTCTTAAAGCATTGATTTGCAAACTTTTTGCATTTCTTGAAACAATAAAATACCTTCTCTTTCTCTACCTCCCCACCCCCCACAAAAGGGGAGGGCACAACCTAGAGTTACTCTCTTTTCATTTTACTAAGTAAGGATTTAAAAAATAAATTTACTATCATAATTATTTCATAAACAAACAGAATTTTAATTCAATGATTGAATGAACATTTATTGAGAGCCGGTGTGCCCGAAACACTGTGCTAAGTAGTGGCTGCTTAATGGCAGACAAGACAGACATGGCCTGTGCTCTAATGAGACAGCGTTGAGTGGGGGATTGACACCAAATAAACCATCCAACAAGTGCATGTTGTAAGAAGGGCTCTGAAGAAAAATGAGGGGCTGAGATAGGGTGAGGAGAGGTGGCCTGCCTTTCAGTGGCAAGGCCTCGGTATGGAAGCACAATTAAAATGAGACACAGAGGGAAGGAAGGAGCTGACATGGAAAGGGAGACAGTGTTGCGGGCAGCGGAAACTGCACGTCCAAAGGCCCTGAGGTTGGAAAGGACTTGGTGTGCTCAAGGTAGAAAAAAATAGGGCAGGTTTATCTCAGTATAAAGGATGGCTCTTTAAATACACTCAACTCTATGCAAAACTCACAAAAATGTCTGTCTTTCTGTCTTCCTTCCTCCCTTCCCGCCTCACCTTACTGTGGCCTAGTAGAAGGTTTTCTTGGCCCCATACTGCTAAGCCTGATAAAGAGGTCATGTCCTTTGCCTGTGAGGAGCACAGATCCTGTGGGGAGAGAATGGGGAGGGGTCAAGGTTAGGCTTCGCAGATGTCTTCGCTGACTCAGGGGATGGGCCCTGAGCCTGTTGAGCCTGTCCTAGAATCTCTTGGTGTTCTTGGAGTCTAATTTCTCTTTCCCTCAGAACCAGGGGAGGAGACTCAAGGCATTGGCCACTGACCCGAGAGTGTAAATAACTGTCATGTATGTGAGTAAGCAGGCAGCCAGCCCTGCAGTCTGGGTGTTTGGGCTGAGTGGACAACCACAAGGCGGCTCACCTCTTGGCCTCAGGGTTTCCCGCATTTGCAGGTTCCTCCCCAGGCTTTGTTTTCCCTGAAACAGGCTGGAATTGTTCCCCGGGCAGAAAAGGAGACTGGCTTTTCCTCAGGCAAAGACTCAACGCTTTGAATTGAATGAATAACTCCTCACTCATTGAACAAATATTTTTTAGTGCTGATTATATGCAGATGCCCCTGGTCTGCACTTTGTCATCTTTTGCCATGAACTGTCCCCAGGGTATTGTTTTTGTCACCTCTGCCAGGCTCAAGCTCCTGGTGGGGGAAGTTACTCTGTCTGTTTTGACCACCTTAGTACCCAGTGCCTGTTGACCCCCTCCCCCTACTGTAGGTGCTAGTGAATCTTAAATTATGTCAGCAGCTTTGGATCCTCAGGGAAATCAGTTGAAGATATAATTGGGCCCTGGCTGGTGTGGCTCAGTGGACTGAGCGCTGGACTGAGAAGCTAAGGGTTGCCGGTTTGATTCCCGGGCAGGGCAGATGCCTGGGTTGAGGGCCAGGTCCCCAGTTGGGGATGCGTGACAGGCAACCCCACATTGAAGTTTCTCTCCCCTCTTTCTCTCCCTCCCTTCTTCTCTCTCTCAAAATAAATAAATAAATACATAAAATCTTAAAAAAAAAAAAAAGACATAGTTGTTTTTTCTCGCTGACCAATTCTGGCTCTTAACTCCCAGAGGAAATCTTTTCCCTCCTGCTTTTATCCTCATTGCCCCTCATTGTCACGGAGCTTCTGAGGTATAAGGGACTCCTGCCATCTCTTGGCTTCTTCTGGAATTTTCTGTGGGTGTCAGTCTACTGTCTCCATAAAAACAGCCTTCTCCATTCTAAAGAGTTCAGTCTCTTTCAGAAATAAAGTCTACATGGTGAAGGGATGAAAGAGGAGTGACTGGGGAGGGGAGGACTGTATATGGGTGGATTCTGAGAGCCTCTTGCCTTACTTGCACCAGCTGGGGCTTCACAGCCCTGGACGGAAGGTGCTGTCGCCCCCCTGCAGAGTAGGAAACTGAATCTTGGGACATCAACCACCTTGCCCAAGGTCACTCAGCTGCCCTGGGGAGGAGCCAGGGTTTGGGCCCAGGTCTGTCGGACTCCGGAGCCTGTGTGCACACCACACCATGGCGCTTCATTCCCTGGGCTGAGCGAAGCGTGCCTGCTGGTTCCTGGTGCATATGCCTTGGGGTGAGGGTGGCTCTTTTTTGCAATGTGGCCCCGGCCATCCTGTTTCTCTCCACTTCTATCTCTGGCGGCTAGTTCAGTGTTTCTTCCTTCTTGCCATTTTTCTTTACCACATAAACTGCTTTTCTCTGATGATTCAGTTATTTCTTCTTGCTCCTATTTTTGGGGCAAGATGGGGTCTAATGGTTTGGGACAGGTTGGGCAGTGTTGGTTGATGGCACACTGAAGTCCCATGACTTCAGAGGCTGTTTTTATTGCTTGCTCTACCTTTCTGCACCTTGCTCCGTGGGCCTTTCACCTCAAAACACCCCCGAGCCCCTCCCTTGTGGGTAGAGGCCCAAAGGTCTCTCCTCCCAGGGCTGTGCCCCACATTCTCAGCTGAGTCCAGCCTGTTGAGATCCTGTTTTAGTTTTTAACCTAGAAAGTGCCTTTTGAAGCCTGAAAACCCTTTCCTTCCCTTCATTCTCTGTACACGTCTCTTATTCGCCTTCAGTTGTTACACAAGGGCCCACGCAGAACTAGAATCCCTGGAAAGAGTTCTTCTTCAGCTTTCAAAGGTCAAGGCTAATGCCTTGGTGATAGTCTGGCTGCCCCAACCTGTTCAAGGTCCTTGAGTGATGGATGGAGCTCCCGCTGTGACTGCCTCCAAGCATAGGCTGGACCCAGATGAGGATGATGTAACTGTTGTCAGAAGGAGGAGTTTAATCCTGGCATTTGCCACTCAGTGCAGCTTCTCTGGCTTCCAGGCTGTTTGTGTCTCTGTCTCATGGAATAGGAAGAAGAGCTGGGGCGCTGTGAGTTAAGGAGCAGCATTTGGATACCAGCCACTTTGGAATCTCTGTCATCCACCTTTTTCTATCTATCTACACACGGACACATGTCTGCAAACACAGATGTATACATATTTTGGAACGTGTTACTTGCATAAGGAAACCTATTCTCTATTTATGCCTTTGGACTCTCGCTAAAGCATAACTCATGCTTTGTGCATATCTGCACGTCCCACAGAGCATAATGTGTCTCTTCTGCCCGAGTTCTCTAATGCAGCAGTCCCCAACCTTTTTGGCACCAGGGACCAGTTTTGTGGAAGACAGTTTTTCCACGGATGGCGGGGGTGGGCGGAGGGGGTCCTGGTTTCAGGATGATTTAAGCACATTATATGCAAGGTCACCTCCTGCTGTGTGACCCGGTTCCTAACAGTCCCGGACTTGTACCGGTCCATGGCCCGGAGACTGGGGACCCCTGCTTTAATGTATCTTGATTTCAGGGAAAGGATCCCAAGGCTTCTTTCCTTACAGCTTGTGTTTTTAACATTGATGATAATGTTCAGCCTACTGACATAGTCTGTGACTGACATTCACGCTCTTGCCTTTGTCCCTGTGATGGGGACTCCTGCAGGTAAAGAGGCAGCTGAGGGGCCCAGTACCCACTGGCCTGGCTACTTGCTGGTCATTGTCATAGGTTCACTGTCTGGGTGACTGGCCTTTGTGCCCTGCTCCAGGTTGTATCTCTGGTGGACATTAGAGGAAAGGCTCCTTTTGGGACCAGAGATGGGTCCCCTGCAGAGGTTAATGGCTGGTTGGCAGTTTCCTTTCAGGGTGGTATTCATTATTTGGGTCAATTTTCCAAGATTCTCAGACTTGCAGACCAAGACCATGGGTGTATAGGGTTTCCAACCTCAGCACCACTGGCCAATTAATCCTTTGTCGTGGGGGCCGTCCTGGGTGTGGTAAGATGATTAGCAGTGTCTTTGGCCTTTAGCCACTAGATCCCAATAGCACCTCCTCCCCAGTACTGACAACTGAAAATGTCTCCAATCATTACCAAACACCCCGAGTTGAGAACCACTAGTTTAGAACATGAGAGACGCTCCAGCCTTTTTGGGAGAGTGAATAGTACCCAAGTGCTTGCAATTAACTTATAAAGTCAAGGTGCCAGTTCATTGAGTTACAAGGAGACTGGGTGCTATGCCAACCGGGATTCTAGGGTTAGTTCACCATCCTGTTGTAGGTCTGGAGGCAGGCTCTGCAGAAAGCCCGCCTCTAATGCTGGAATCAGAGAGAGAAAGATGAGTTCAGGGATTCCGTGATTTAATCTGGGGTTCTGGGGAACAGTAGTTCTGAGGGCTGTTAATCGTCATTCCGTAAAGAAAGGGTTCTATGAGTTCTAAATGAGTTTGGAAACTATTGAGTTAAAAGTCATACAGATTTCTTTATTTCAGAGCTTATCAGAGCCTTTAATATGCTAATGTGGGCTATAGCTCTCTCAGTGTTACCCAAATGTATTAAACTTGTGGAGCATCTCTGAGTCTGTAGTTCACTAAAGTTTGGAAAAATGGTTTATTAGCAGTAGGTGGAGATGGCTTGCAGCGTCCATTCTTACCACAGGACACTCTTACCCGTGGGCAGGGTGGGGCCGTGCACTGTCATTGTATGTTGGGACTTCCCTCCTCATTGGATCTCATTGCTGGCTCTTCTCTCCCCCCGAACCCTCAACAGTCCTACCTCAACCTCTCACTTTTTGAGATTATATTAATGTGTTTAATCTGATTGAGAGCTTGTCTAAGTGATTGGCTTTGCTTATATTTGCACTGATTCATTATTGTGTTGACCTTAAAAGTTTTATGGACATAGAACAAACTATATTTCTAATTTTAAAGCATTTTTCTTAAGGAGGATATCAGCGGAGACCCAAGTGTTGACATCCCTTTAGCTGATATCCACATGGTTTCCTGTGGACCATGGGAAGGACTGTTTGGGCATCAGCCTGTCTTCATTTCATCCAGCTAATTCCCACTCACAGGAAAGCGGCATTGGGCAGTAGGCACATGGGAAATGTGTGCTGAATGGATGGATGGACGAACTGATGGTGGGCTGCATTTAAATGACAGCATCAGTGTTTTGTTTAGCAAATATTTCAGGGTGTGGTACACTTGAAACATATGTGCATGATACATAATATATAGCCGTTAAACACACATAACATGTGGATGTGGCTTGGAAGAAATTTTTTTCTTTCTCCTTTGCAGTCTAGATCCAACAAAACCCTGACTCCCCAGAAATCAATGAAGATACTCAGGTTGCCTGTCCCGAATTCACACAGGGCTTGTTTGCTGGAGCCCCTTTCCAGAGATCACTATCCAAGGCAGCAGAATCCGAATTCACACAGAAACAGCCTTCCTGGGCTGCCTTCTGTTTCTCTTGGATGGAGCTGTGGGCTGCCTGCCAGAGAGAGCAAATGAGAGAGGGGGGCCTGGAGGGACAGGAAAAGTGTAGGAAGGTGCGCCGGGTGAAGGAGACACAATCCTAAAGCTGGGAGCAGCCAATCTCCCGCCCCTCTGTGAGTCGAGATAAAGTGAAGTGGACACGCTATCATTTCAATCTATTGGTTGGTAAGGGAACTAACTACCTGGAGCCTGGAGCAGCTGCTCTTCCTCCTAGGGCTCTGAGGAGACCCCGAACATCGCCCCCCACCCCAGAATGAATTGAAACACTGGGATGGAGAAACCCTGGGGACCCTCTTATGTCCCTTATGAGGAAGAGCTTATGATCCTGAGAAGTACAATATGAGGTACAAGGTACTGAGATGGTAAAATTCATGTCTGGGATAGAAACTTGTGACACAAGTGAATGGATTCTTAGGTGTATCCCTGCCCACTAAATGCCAATAATTCCTGCACAACAAAAGCCAGTAGTCCTCTTTGCCCATATTCATTCCAAACGTCCCCCGAAGAGGGCATACTGTCCCCTGGTGAGACCCAAACTTTTATGTATTGATTCATGCGTGATTCATTCATTCATCTAATAAGTGCAGGTGATAGTTAAGGTCATTTTTGCCTGTCTCCTGCAAGCCAGCACCATTCTTGGTGCTCAAGATTATTATAGCAGGTTGTTTAAAAAAAAAATCCTTAACTAGGTGGTGTTGGAAGGGCAGGTTTCTGCCTGCTCTGAATTTTAGAAACGGGGAAGCTAAGGCTCTGTAACTTGCCCAAGATTAGCTGTCTAGTTAAGAGGCAGAACAGGGATCGAGGCCCATTTTTACAGTTCCACGTTAGCTTGAAGGAAGCGAGACACACCCCCAAGGAAAGTTAAATAGCAACAGAAGTTATGTAACCCAGGACAGTACTTCAGTGGGTGTCACAGGGCAGTGTATGATGCGTTGCTAGGTGCATAGAAAAACTAGTCGTCATGGAGGTCGGAGGATCCAGTTCTGAGGGAGCTGGGTCCCCAGGAAGATTTGGTGGAGGAGGGGAGAGGGCCTGAGCCAGATACTTAAGGTACGGCGTGATGGGCAGAGAGCAGCAGGGTTGTTCAGATCTAGTTTCTTAAGAAACACAGAGGGGCTGCTAGCATCTTTTGCTTTTATGAACTAGCAGTTCTCAAACTTGGGGGTCTCAAGACCAAAATTTAATTTATTTAAATTTAAATATTTAAAAATTATTGAAGACTCCAGAAAGTGTTTCTTTGGGCCATATCTATTAATATTTACCATATTAAAATGAAAACCAATGCATTCTAAAATTAAGTAACAACAACAACAACAACAAAAAACCAATTACAAGTGAACATAAGAGCATATTTTTGTGGAATGTGATTACATTTTCCAAAACAAAGATCTTAGAAGCGTGGCATTGTTTTATAGTGTTGCAAATCTCTTTAATGTCTGGCTTAATAGAAGTCAGCTGGATTCTTCTATCTGCTTCTGCATTCAGCCTGTTGCCATATCACATGTCATGTAGCCTCTGGAAACTTCATGGTACACTCCTGAGAGTATGAGAGTGAAAGAGACAAAAAAAATGTGTTTGCGTTATTATGAAACTAATTTTGATCTTGCAGACCAACTTAAAAGGTCACAAGGACCTTGGGGTCCCTGGACCACACTTTGGGAACCACTGTTGTGACCCAAGAGAACTTAAACGTAGGCAGAAGAGGGTGCTGAACTTGGGACGATGGTCGTGGTGGCTCTCCCTTGGGAACTGGGAGGAAGAAATAAAGCAGGTGAGGCACTATCCTTTTACTTTCTGGGATGATCCCGTGGTTCCTCTCTTGAGTTTGAGTGGACTAACCAGGAGTGATTCAGTTGTGGTGACAGTGCTGGCCTGTTCCCATATTGAGTTCTAATCTCACCTTGTGTGTGTAACAAAGGCACCTTGTGACTCTCTTCAGAACCCAGGAACGCATTGTTGTAGGTTAGAAGCTAAGTTACTAGCATTTATTCTCCATTTCCTGAGGGTGGGAAACAAGTGGAGTGCGAGAGGCCAGTTCTGCCCTCTCGGAGCCTTTGGTCCACGTGGTTTACACATGTTGTTCTCCAACCCTGGAGATTCTTGGAAGAAAAGCTGTGAATCCTCCCTGTTAAAATATGCGATGAGGGAAGAGAGGCCTCTGTGGGCCCAGAATCCAGTTCACATGTGTTTCCAAGGTGGTAAGTAGAGGGTGCCCTGTAACGAGCCCCAGGAATCTTCCAGGACCTGAGGTTTAAGTGTTAATTTTCAACACAGATGTGCTTCTGGGCTTCTGTGCTCTAGGTTAAGTGTGTCCTGCCTGTTGCCCTTCATTAGGGGGTATTGTCCGTTTCCCTAACCAGTTTGCCCTATTGATGGTCACGGCACGCCGTTCACTCTGCCCACTGTGGAGTTTCTGCTACTTGGGACAGCTCACTGGTTTTGAGTTTAACATTCCAACATATGTTCTTGTAATTCCTTCATGCTCTGATGACATGGCCTGTTCTTAGTAGGAGATCCTGCTTTTAGTTCTTGTTTTCAAGCAGCTTAAACAGTTTAGAATCTCCGATTAGCACTGCCTGGCTCTAGGCTCTGGGCAGGGTGCTGGGGTCTTCACTGCGTAGCTTTGATTCTCAAGATATATTTTTCTTATACAAAGTATTGCGTGTTTCAGAAATCAGATATATCCTGAGAGCTTTTGGCTTCTGATACTATTGTCTTATGCTTCCAGCCCTCCTGTTTACCCAGGTGACATAGAAGGCCTTGTAGTGGAGCTGTAGGTAGTGAAAATGAGTTTGAATCGGTTACCAGTGCTGACTTTGCTGTTTGTCAGTCAATCAATCAATCAGTAAATTTTTTTTTAAAAAGAAAAAGGTTTGGCCTTAGCGTCCTTATTAATAGACTTGCCGTTCACCAAGCAAATTTTCTAGGTGAAGGTGTGTGCCTGGATGTTATAGTACTGTCCCTTATCTGCCCAAGGTGAAATTCATTATATATGACTGGTGCAGTTAAGCTTTATGAGACCCATAGTATAGTCTTCTTCTGAGAAGAAAATTACATGCATACTAAGAGTGATGTACCGACCTGTTTAGGTCACTGCTATTTATTCCGTGTGAGCCAAGTGCAAGGTGATAAGGGAAACACAATAAAACCCTTTGGAAGTCATTTCATGAGAATGAAATGTATATTGAGGACAGGAAACAAACAATGGTAGAATATTCTGTATGTCCGTTGAGTGCAGAATGGTCCCTGTGAGTGTGTCTCCCAGATCGGCGGGATGCAGTACTATCGTTACCCAGGAGAAGGGGGCCTTTGGCATCTGCCTTAAAGGATAAGAGGGTTTGGGCTGGGAAGGAGGGCATTCCCAGTAGCTTAGAGGACTCGACCAAGCTTTTGTGTGGCATCTGTCATTCTGCTCGGGTGTGCTGGCAGTCACCTGAGCCCTGATGACCCTGGTTTCTCGCCATTGCAGTGGTCTCTGCCTCTCGGCTCCACATTTGGGCCACATATTTTCACTCCGTGCCAGGACTCTGGGGAGCCAAGAAGGACACCACTGAGGCTATAGCCCTCGCTTGGTTTAAACTAGGCTGCGAGCGGTGGCCTTGTGTGAACGCTATGTCTCCCTCTGGGTTTAACTGCATTTTTTAAAGTGTGACTTCAGTTCCCTTGGGAAGCCTTTTGTAGCCCATCAAGGGAGTAAGATAACTGATGAGCAATTATTTTATATAAATTAAAGGGACCATTGTTTTTGACCTCGAAGGGCAAAGAATCAAGGCTAGGTCAAGGAGAAATGTCTCCTTCCTGCTTTTAGGGGACACTTTTAAAAATGAGACCCTCATTGCCTGCGTGGCACCTAGATGGCCAGAAATTTTGCTGGAGTCTGGTCTCGCAAACCAAAGAATAATAACAGGAGCGATGCCAGCTGTGGTTAACCACCCCTCTCCCCAGCAGAACCCCTCCCCCAACACTCCCACACCCGACACCCCCTTCACATGACCCTGTTGTGTGTGTAGCCTCCTTTGATGGTGGTGAATGTGCTGCTGGGTGTCCTTTCATATTACAGTTCTAATACCCACATGGCATTTTAGTCTTTATCTCTCAATCACAGCCTTCTAGAACATCCGAGCTGGAAGGAATCTTAATTTTAAGCCCCTTGCTTTATGAATGAGGAACCGAAAACCCAGGTTGTCTGACTCAAATCCAAGTCTCTCTTCACCAGTACATGTTTTTTTTTTCTTTTTCAGTGTCTGAAAAAAATAATAGCAACAACGATCAGTTATAGAGGCTCTTATGTAAAGTGCTTTTCATACATCATGTCATTTATTTCTTGTAATGACTATATGAGGGAGGTATTGCTGTCATCTCCCCTTTAAGGTTAGATAGGTCAAGTAATGTGATTAGAGTCAGGTGTTAATAGGTAATGGTGCAGAGATTTGAACTCAGAAGGCAGTGACTACAGAGCACTTGTTCTTAACCGTTAGGTTGTGCTACACTGTATTTCCCAAGTTAGGTTTCCTCTCTGCTCTCACTTCTTCCCCAGCTTTCACTCTTTTCTCCTTTTCCCTCTCCCACTAGGGACCTTTCGCTTCTACTATGGTACCAAGGTAGGATTTTGGCCATGACCACCATGATGACTCAAAAGCCTGGGCTCCTTCCCTTGGAATCTTTTCAGTGATTCATAATTCTCATTCTGAGGACGAGAAAAGGCTGGTGCCTCATCTCCGATACCAGGAATCCTTGGCTGGCTGATTCAGGCGGTCAGGGCAGCGGAGCGCACAGTGTAGTTCCTTCTTACATTGGCTTGTGGAAGACCGAACAAGAAAGGGTAGAGAACAAGTAAGGTGGACAACTCCATGGAACCCATCCCCAACTCAAGCACATGCCCTCTTAGAAGGGGTCCATTCCACCATCTTTATTGTCAAAGAGCACATCCCTGGGCGGTTGTGGTAGCTCGGTGGCCGAGAGCTTCCACTATACGCATCTGCATGTCTCTCTTGCCTCCTCTTCTCTCTTTTCCTTCTCCGCTTCCTGGCGCAGAGGCCTGAAGGATATTAATCAGACCCTCCAGGCTGTGATCGCTGAGCCTTGGCTTATGTGAACTCTTACGCAGCCTGAACAGATCTGCATGCTCAGAAATGCAGCTGTTTTTGAATCCGTAGTAGAGATTCTGGGTCAGAGGCTTCAGCCTCCATGGAGGCTCATCTTCCAAGTTTGAGCAGAAAATGTTCCAAGGAACACTGGTGGTCTTATCGATCAGCCTGCACGCTGACTCTGATGTAGGCCAGAGCAGGGTCCGAGGGGTGCCCTGGTCATCCTTTACAGGGGAAAGACTGGTACCTTCATCTCGCCCCAAGGGGAGCAGACCTGGCAATGGCTTAAGAACCCACCAAACTGGAGGCAGGGTTCTAGACCTGTCTGGGCTTTTATGAGAGAAGAGATGGCTGTTTAGCAGATCTTAGGGTCATGGACATATTTTGCATTCTTTAAGAAGATATAGGGTTATAATTTTCTAACTCAACAACACTGACAAGTATAGATGCTTTTGAGTGCCTTCATTAACCTTGGGTTAATACCCAAGTAACCTTGGGTTAGAAAAGAGGAAGAGAAGCAAAAACCACACATCAGAAGAACAGCGCCGGGGTTACAGTCAAGTCACTGAGGACAGATAGCCTGAAGAGCCGTTGGGGGTTTAACAGAGCACAGCATTTTTAACTGCCAAGAGCTTTCATCACTTGCCAGTTTGTTTTCTGTCTCTTAAGAGACACTTCTCTCAAGGAACAGTTTCCATTAGAAAAAAGAAATTAATTGTGTGTGTCTGCCCAATAGATCATGGCAGACAGAGAGCTGTTATTTGTAAAATGTTTTAAAAATAAATTCTAACATTCATGGAACATGAAAATGATATTCCCCAGATTTACCTAGAAGAGAACCAAGTCCCACTGGTCTGAAACAACACATGGAGGCTGTTAATGAAAATTTTGAGGTGAAGGAAATTGGTATATGGGAAATAGTGGAAGTGCATGCTTTCAAACCAGGGAGGATTCTCAGGCAGAAAGCAGCCGCTGGGGGCAGTCTGGGGACTGGTAAAAAGGTGGATTTTATTGCCCGTTGATGACCGTGATTAGTTAGCATCGCCTTTGCTTTTAGAGAGGAGAATGGTTATTGTAACTACTGTCAGGTGAGCAAGGGATGGTGTTTTCCTGTCGTTTTGAGATGGAGACATGCCCTGGCCAGTGTGGCTCAGTTGTTTAGAGTTGTCCCATAACTGAAAGGTTGTGCGTTTGATTTCTGGCAAGGGCATATACCTAGGTTGTGGGTTCAATCCCCAGTCCAGGTGTGCACGGAAGGCAACCAATTGATATTTCTCTCTCACATCGATGTTTCTCTCTCTCCCTCGCTCTCTCTCTAAAAAGCAATTAAAAAATGTCCTCGTGTGAGGATTAAAAAAAAAAAGAAAGGATACAGATGATTTGCTAAAGAGTTTGCCTGCCTTTCACAGCTCAGCCTCTTGGGCCCAGAGTGTTCACTGCCCTATTCCCTGTGGTTTCCTGGTCAGTATTTTAGGATCACCAGTCCTATAGCTTATGTGGGGCTGCTATATCAATGTGTATCCTGGGAGAGATGGTCGAAGGGATGGGGAGATGGAGCATTATTAGAGTGATAGACATGTACTTGGAGACATTTTCATTTACTGAGTCCCATTCCTGGAGGGTTTTTTTTTTGTTTTGTTTTGTTTTTTTAATTGTAGTAAGAGCACTTAACATGAGATCTACCCTCTTAACCAGTTTTTAAGTGTACAATACAATATTGTTGACTACAGGCACAAAATATTTTACAGCAGATCTCTAGAACTTACTCAACTTGCATAATCGAAACTGTGTAACCCATTGAACAGCAACTCCCCATAGCCCCTGGCAACCACCATCCTACTTTCTGTTTCTATGAGTTTGACTATTTTAGAGACCTCATGTAAGGGAAATACAGAATTTGTTGTTCTGTGACTGGCTTATTTCACTTAGCTTTATATCTTCCTGGCATATCAGTGTCACATATAGCAGACTTTCCTTCCTTTTTTAAGGCCCAGTACTATCCCACTGTATAAATGTACCACATTTTCTTCACCCATTTGTCTGGTGTCGGACATTTAGGTTGCTTCCATAGCTTAGCTAGTGGAAATAATTACAGTTTCCTTCCTTAGTTCCTACATTCATTTCATGGATGAGAGAAATAGACTCAGAGACATTAAGTGTCTTGGTCATGATTACGGGGTAAGTAAGTGAGATCCCTAAGCCTAAAAATCAAAGGTCTTCTGAACTCCTGGATTTTTCTACTATAGCAGGTGTCATCCATTCAGCAAATGAAACATTAGGGATGATCTTTCCTCCAGAGAAGGCCTGTTCTGCCTTCTACCACAGTCCTTGAAATTTCACCTTTAGAAAATCTTTCTTATAACTTAAACATTTTAACAACTAGGTTAAAATACAGATGTTTCTAGAGAAAGATGACACCGTCTTATAAGTCATTTGAACATCCTCATAAATGAAATTTATAAGAGCTTTAACTACAGCATACCGTCATCAGAAGGAAGGAGAGAGTATAGGGACCCTGGCCCTCCCAGAGTAGACAAAGGGCCGCATATAGGGAAGTAAAGGACAGATGTGTCTCAGGAATCCAGGTTTTTCCATAGCTGAGCCCTGAATGCCATTGTAAGTACATTTCACCCAGACTCATATATTAAAATCTTTGGGTGTTTTGAGGTTCTTTGTCTGCTGGAATCAGCTCAAAAGGCAACTTTATGCTCTGGTGTAGCTGTCATTCAACCAAACACAACGTGTTGCTGCCTGTGAATGTGTAGAGTGTTGGAAGTGAGCAGGTATCTGTAGATGGAGCAGCTGGGGAGCCACGCAAGCCAGAGGGGAGATGAAGTGCCCCATCTGTGCTCTGCACCTTCCTGGGAGCAGCAGGGCTTTTGGCCAGGGTCTCTGGTGCATGTCAGGATGATCCCTGACCCGCAGTGTTGTGGATGGTGTGGCACGCAGACACACTATGAGCCTGAAGCATCCATTCGCCCAGCCGTTGGGAGTGGGGACAGCTGACTGCTCATAGTCAGAGCAGTCCCCTCTGCCCCAGGCTATTGTCCAAGGTCCTGCCCCTTCCTGGAAGTAGCCTGCATAGAATGACTGGCTTATGGGGAGAAAAAAATCCCCACTCCTTTACCCCACTTGGGTCAACTCAGTAAGGCCATCCTCGCTGCAGAGCGCCCCTTAGGGCTGGCTGAGACCTCTGTGGCTGCATCACAGTCCAGCTTCTCCCTCTGCCCCGTCCTGCCTCCGTCACCCCATCCACAGGGCTTGGCACAGAGAGCAGAACCTAGTCAACTCCTGCATACGTCTCTATCTCAGAGCCGCTTTTGCTTTCCAGGAGCCCAACCTGGGGTATGAGTCCAGGTCAGCCTCTGGTGGAAACAGTAGCCTGTGACATGAGCAGATCCCTTGGAACCATAGGGACAGACATGATTGCAATACCGTTTGTGGTCCGTCACCCCTGTGACATGGTTTGAGGTCAATGTCCAGGCCGTCCACCATCTCTCTCACCTCTAGAGTTTATATCATTGAATTAAAACCTTGTCCTCCTTCCTGTAGCCTCTCCTTTGGCCCTATGCATTGCTCAGAGACTGTCATCTTGGTGTGATCAGTGGTCTCAGAGCCACTCAGTCCCTAAGACGGTCAAGCCAGCGAATTTGTAAGACATGTGAGGCAATACTGTTTGGAGCTAAAGGCACTGAATGTGGACTGGACTTTACTTGGGTCTGCAGTCAGCTCCCCCACATATTAGCTTTGGTGACCACGGGCAAGTCATTTAAGCTCTCTGTGCCCCAGCTTCATCATCTGTGAAACAGAGTTAATAATGGTGTCTGCCTCATAGGGTTGTCTGGCAGGTTAAGTGAGGTAGTAACTCTAAAGCTAGTACAGGGTGCCCGGCACTTGCCTATGTAAGCGTTGGCTCTTAGCAGATTAATAGGAAGGATCAGGACCTCAGAGGAGATGGGAAGTGGCCAAAAAGGAAAGAGTTGGAGGCACCAAAGAGAAGATAACTCCTAAAATCTCAACATTGTGTGTGTTTTGTCCAAAGATGCATATGGGAATGAATGAGGCAGGCAGGCTGAACCCTATCCGGGGCGACAAGGACAAGAGATGCTACTCACGAAGGCCAGGGCTTGGATCCTGGAGTCGGGTGTAGCGGAGTGGAGAAGGGAACTAACACCAATTACTGACGGTGAGCTAGATGCTGTGCTGAGTCCTGTCATATATTGTCCCCTTTATCCCTTACCGTATCCGTTTTACATGTAGGTACTTTTATTCCTGTTTCATAGGTGGGAAACCGAAGTGAGAGATTAAGTTGCTTTCCCAAGGTCAGAGAGTTATTACGTGACAGGCAGGGCTGGAGGGCAAGTCTCTGTGACAGCATGACCCACGTGCTATGACTAGATTACTCTACTTAAAGCATTGCGCTTCAGTATGGTCACGTGCCAGGGCCAGACGGGCATGGGAAGAAATTAGTTTCTTATAGGTAAATCAGTCTGTTGGGCAAATAAGACAGAGGAGCTACCTCTTCCAGGAAGCCTTCCGTGAGTCCCCCGACCTGGGGTCTGCCCTTGCCCTGATGTCTCTGACACTGCCTGCATCTCCATCGTTTCCAAGGCCCCTCTCATTCCTGACAGGCGTGTGGCTGTCTGTGGGGTCGTGCTTATTCCCGTTACACAGTCAAGTTTACTTCATTTTTAAAAATGTATTAATTTTAGAGAGAGAGAGAGGCAGGGAGAAAAAGAGAGAAAGAGAGACAGGCAGACATTGATCTGTTGTTCCACTCTTCGATGCATCCGTTGGTTGACTCTTGTATGTGTCCTGACTGGGGATGGAACCCACCACCTGGGCGTATTGGGATGGCACTCCAACCGCCTGAGCTACTCGACCAGGGCCACAATCAGGTTTCTAGAAAGCAGAAAAGGCGGAGCCTCTTTCCTTCCATTGCTTTGCATGTTGCCTTTCCCCAGGTATCCTCCAGCAGGTGTGCAGGAAGTTTCGTGGGAAGAAACGAACGAGTGGGAACAGGAGACTGTGGTGATAAGTAACTAGGCCCTGCAGCCACAGGTGCTTTAGAAAGCTGATGGAGATGAGAATCATTTTGGGGAACGGTGATTAGGGGAGACTTCACTGAGGAGATGAGGCCCAAACCCAGATCTCAGAGAATGGGAACAGCAGGGGGTCAGGTAGGGCAGAGGGAGGAGAAGCACGGCTGTCCTGAAGGAGAGCTGACTTTTTCAGGGGAATGAACAGTCATCAGTCATGTGTATGTCTTCTCCTGTGTGCTGTGAGGACCAAACCTGGTGACTGGTGTCTCTCCTGCAGCACAGGGGGCCGGACGGCTCCTCGGGGACCATGGACATGCCAGCCTTGCCAGTCTGAGACCAGATGCTCCTCTTACGCAGCCATCTTCAAAATGAAACCCTGGTGGGAGGTGGGTGAGCCAGCGAACATGAATCACCCCGGCCCCCGTCTTGGCTCACTTACAGGCTGCCTGCTTGCCTGCGCTTTCTCTCACCTTCGAGCTCAATCGGGAACTCCCAAACTCTCCTCATGGAATCGTTCCCCAAGCCTGGCAGAATCAAAGCTTGCCAACTTTGGAACACTTAATGCCCTTCCTCAGAACACTCATACATGTGTAACCTGTCCAACCTTTGCCCGCATGGGCCAGGAGGCAGGTCAGGAAGCAGTGTGTCTGTCCCCAGGCTGGAGATGGAGGCCCAAAGTCGGGGCTGATTGACCCAAGGCTCCTCTTCTCAGCTGCCTGGCAGAGTCTTCCTGGTTCTCCCTGGCCTCTTGGCTTCTTTTCTGCCTCTTTTATGATTGTCTGTTCTTTCATCCCTGATACATAGGTGTTCCCCAGCATCTGCCTGTTACTGGGTCCCCGTCTCCTGTGGAACCATAAGACACATAGAAAGTCAGGTTTGGAAGAGCCGAGTCCACCCAGGTGCCCTTTCCTGATTCTTCCCACCTCCTCTCTGTGAGAGGTCCTCCGTGCTCTGCTCTGGGACCGCATCTGTTCCACATTCTTCCTCTCGTAGCTCTGGGTCCCAGGGCTTACCCTGTACACTAAGTTGTTCACCGTTTCAAATACTTCTTGGACATCTCAATGTGGACATTTTCCCAGCCTCTCAATTCAGCAGATCCAGGATGAACTTAATATCCCTCCCCTGCTTGGCTTCCCTCCCTGACAATAACGCCTCCATTCTTTCTGTCTCCACGGCTGGCGCCCTTCGTAGTGTTCCTTACCCCCTTATGCTTAGTAACTCCTTGCAAGTCCTATCTCTTGTTTCCTAACAGCCTCTCAGCCCGGAGTCCTCCTTCCCCTCCTCCCGGGGCAGGTGCCTGTACCTTTTTGCTTGGACTCCTGTGGTTTCCACCTACCGCCCTCCCTGCTGCCAGCCTCGCTCACCTGCAGGTGCAGCCTACACACCATTACCAGATTTATAGTTTTAATTATGTTCATTAAAATCATTAATGAACACAGTTTTAATTATGTCATTTTCCTGCTCAAGTTGTTGAGGGTTTTCTCGTTGCTTTTGAATTAAATAATGACTTCTTGCCTAGCAACTAGACTCTTCTATCATATTTACTCAGTCTTTCAGACTTAATTCCTTCACACTTGTAGATAAACTACACCTCAGCCTAGGGGCTTATTTGCTGTTTTCTGAATAAGCTGAGTATTTCCTTCCTCTGCTCTGCCTTGTCTTCCCCTAAGTGCCCTTCCTTCTCCACCAGTGGAAATCCTGTCTGTCCTCAAATAACGTGTCTTCAAGGATTTCTGATTTTCCAAACCATATGTGTTTTCTCTTGCCTTTGAATTGCCTTTGTGATAGAGGCTATATCTTATCAACCCTTACGTAACTAGGATCCTGGCCTGGTACCTAGTGAGTATTGGCTGAGCCGGGCTGGATTTGAGCATTTTGGAAAAAGCCAGCATGAGCCTCTAAGAAGGCCTAACTGATACCGAGAAGCCTTAGATGTTGGTTGTCATGTGTGGCATAACAGATGCTTGCATCTGGCCTTAGAGTTATTGGAAATTAAGATGTGATTCTCCTTAAAGGTACAGGGTTGGAAGGTTCATGTTTCTGGAGTCTGAAATAGATGATTTTTAACATCATACATCTGTGTAATTTACTCGGTCCTGTCTGTAGATGTTATTTTATGAACCTTCCAACAACTCTGAGCAATGTGGTTACCCATGTTTTATTTTTATTTAGCAAATAAAGGGACTACATTGGTCCATATACGAGTCCAGGAATAGTTGGACACAAAGTAGATCAGGGCGCTTGTAAGTAAGATGTCATCACATGCCGTCTTGGTCCACTCAGGCTGCCGTCTCCTGGCTGGTTATAGTCACAGACCGGTGCTTCCCTTGTGTGGCAGAAATGGCCACTAGTAGCTCCAGGCTTAAATTCAACTAAATATTTTAGGAACCCACAGAATGACAAGAAAAGGTATCTTTCCTAATCGCTTTAGCAGAAGTCACTGCAAGGGTCTATCTTTGAGTTAATCATTGTGGCCAAAGAGATATGGTGTTCTGATTGGCTGGCTCAAGGCCCCATTGGACAGAGAAGGAAATTATGAGCATCAGAAAGGCTAAGGCGACGTACTCAAGATCATATAACAGACTGAAGTACATGTTTTCTGACCAAAATTCATGTTCTTTGAATTACCCTACGTTGTTTCTGGACAGCCAATGCCTTTTTTATATCTGTGTGTCAGCACTCTGTAGTTTAAGGACAACCCTGGGCCCAGTTGCAAAGGTTGCAGATTGGATCTCTCGGGCTCCCGTTTTCCTTTTTCTGGATCCTTCCAAGCCCATTTGAGAACTCAGCTAATTCCCAGTTCCTTTTTCTTTCCATCCTCTTTAAGAACCTGATAATTGAGCTCAAACTACTCTGCTCAGTGAAAGAAAATCAGACTCAAAAGGCTACGCAGTGCGCGATCCCATGTATATGGCATTCTGGGAAGGGCCAACTACAGGCTTGGAAAACAGATGCCAGGAGTGGCATAGGGCTAGGGGACTGATGGCAAAAGGGCATGGGGGGATTTTCTGAGTTAATAGACTGTTTTATAACTTAATTGTGCTGGTGTTTATACAACTGTACATATTTGTCAAATTCACAGAACTGTACCCTAAAAAGGGTGAATTTTATGGCATGTAAATTATACTTAATAAAAACAACAACAAGCCCCCCCCCCCAGATCTTAGATCCTGCTCAGGCCTGAGTGACAATGGGATTTGCATCTTAAAGAACATCAAAACTTTAGGTTGCGATGAGCTAAGTAGTTTTGACATACCACCATCATCTAATATCAAGAATGAGAAACCACAAAGTATTGAGATCATTAAAAAATAATTATATACTTTCAATCCCCGGGAAGTGAACAAGGTCTCCCTGAGCTCAGTGCATCTTCTGCTGCTGTCTGACCTGGAGCAGGGAAGCTGTGCCCACTCCCTTCCCTTGGGCTGAGTCAGGGGTAAGGGTTTCCTAGGGAATGGGGGGCTGGGATTGGTGCAGCAGCCTTAGAGCTCAGCATGAGGTGAAAGGCTGATAGGTTGGGAAGGGCGAGAAGGTACGATCATTCACAGTATTAAGCATCCACCTCCTTAATCCCCCCACCCCAGCTCTTTTATTTGCCCAGTGCATTCTTTCGGACCCAGTGGGATTCCCCCGCCCCGCCCCCCTCACATTGCAACTTTTCTGTCTTTGGCTCTAGGATTCTGCTCAAGGGACTGTCTTTTTGGTCTTTTTTATGCAGTGTCCATATACCCTGTTTCCTCAGATCCCTCCCCAGTCACTTCTCACTCATCTCATTACTATCTGGGCATTTTTACTTTTTCACTCCCGTCTGATTATTCATTTCTGCACCCCTAAATGCTTTTATTTCTCTGTGCCCATCCTAATTCTGCCTGGTCTCCTCTCAAACCACAGTTGTTCAAAGGTGCAGCGTGACAAGGAGCTACTCTATGTTATTCACATTACACAGTGGTTTCTGAAGTTTGTGTAGCCTCCTACCCAGTGAAATCCTCTACTGACAGGGAAATAATAAATACTTTCAGTTGTACGTATATGTCACATTTTCTGATTTAAAACATCTGATAAAATATATATGAGCTGCAAACATTTTTTATTCTTTTCTGAAATAATTATCTTGAAAAAAATATTGCTCACCAATTACTAAAAGTACCACTCTTTAAAATGGTTTTTATTTTTTTAGTTTATCGGTTTTTAGAGAGAGAGGAAAGGAGAGGGAGAAAGATTGACTTGTTGTTCCACTTATTTATACATTCATTGGTTGATTCTTATATGTGCCCTGACTGGGAATCGAACCTGCAACCTTGGCATATCAGGATGATACACTTTCCAACTGAGCTACCCAGCCAGGGCCCCCAGTTACTAAAACTAAAATTGGGAGAGTTCTGGAGGTGGAATTGAGGCATTAGGAAGCTGGTTTCCACAATCTCAAATGGCACTGTTTCCTGGAGAGGAGCCATTGATTACCGAAGCAGGCTCGTGCCAAGTTACAGGTAAGACCTGGGCTCAGGTAGACTGTGTGTGTTCAGCACAAAGAGGATATTTTTGATGAGTCGGAAATCAAATGGAACAACACACTCTACTGGTAATAAAGCTTCTGGGAAACATTTCCTGGTGGTAGTTTGCTTTTCTCCTGCACAGGTCTGATACTTTCCGGCTCTAAGTTGCACAGAACCATCCAGTCGGTTGTAGGCAGTCAGACCGGGTCTTGAGATCACTGGGGATGAATATCAGGGTCTGGCTGGAGCATGTAGTGCCAGAAGAAGAGGGCCTGGTTTTGGCAGAGGAAGAGCAAGGGCTGGGGGAAGCCAGCACTGCCCTGGTTGAAGGAGGCCTATTCTCCTGCTCTGACCTGGCCCCCAGCCAGCGTCCACCAATCAGGTCGCATATCTTGGCAGCCCAGCTGAGCCCAGCAGATGGGCATGTGCACGTTTTGGGCCTGTGCCTGGACTGGATGGCATTGCTGACAGGCTGTGGGCTGTGGTCTCGAAGGGCAGGTTCAGGAGGGAGCTCAGTGCTAATACAGCCCATGCTGGATTAGGCTGGGAAGGCTGCCAGTGTGACAGCCACGGCTGCCAGAGAAGGCTCCGCTCCTGCACTGTCCTCTCGGGG
>PVJD01005051.1:0-122875 GCA_004026545.1 Mormoops blainvillei
ACTTCACGTTGAAATATCACCATGACTCATCAGGAACCTCTTACCTTGCTTACTTTTTCCTCTCACAAAATAGGCCAGGAACTTAATAATTCCTTCTTATGTGCTTTTGTCTGCTACCTAGTGGTCTCTGGGGCCCAGGGGGAAGGGGAGTTGGGCCCCTGCCTCCAGACACCTAGAACCTTTTCTCTCTGACCCTCCAAAGATCAGACCTTCTCCAGACCACCAAGAAAGGATCCAGGCCCATGGTCCTCATCAAGGGCAAACAGTATCTGTGGACCCTAAGAAAAATGACAGAAACTCCATATGGGGGTTTTAAATGTCATTCACAACTTCTTTATCCCTACTGAGAACCAGAATTTAGTTTGATCTGTCCTCTTTTTCAGATGATCCCCAGCCCCATTTAAGTTCAAACAAGGCGCTCCTTTCGGCCTGCACTACAGCACGTCTCCATTCAGGTAGAACATGAGCTTCACGTTAGAGACAGGTGGCAAAATTTATGTCTCGGGATATGTGCGTCTTAATTTGTTCCCTTCCTTAAAACAACGAACCTGCTTTCAACAAATAAAAAGAACGGTAGCATGGCTCCCGGGTGAAGTGGAGACACAGCCCGGGTGAGGGGGGAAAGCAACCGGCAGAATCTCCTGCCCTGGAAAGCGGGGCGGGCGCTAGTCCCACGCAGCCCAGGCCTCACGATGAACAAGGCCTTCCACCGGGAGGGGCCACCAGGGCCCTGGGAGATTCATTCACCTTCCAAAAGGAAGAGGAAATGGCTCCTTCCTAAGCACTAAAAGGCCTGAGCACTTGCCTGCTCCAGTTTCTGTCTACGTTCCCCCAGAAAGCAGAAACGAGGTGGGGGGCCCAACAACCAGTCCAGTGGCCCCACATCCTGCAGCAGCAGCAGTCCCCTTTCATCTCCATGAGAGTCACTTCCCAAATGACCCCTGGCCCCACGTAAGTTTAAAAGAAGCATTGCTTTCAGCCGGTACCCACAGCACATGTCTGTCCTCCAGTCAAGGGGCCTTTATTTCATCCCTCCCCCTCCTCCCCCGCCCTCCAATCCCCTCCAGGGGAATTCAGTTATGCATGTTGCATGAAATGAGGACCACAGGCGGGGCCTCTACAAACTGCTAATTGAAAACCTTGTCAGAAGTGGGAGGAAGAGGCAGAAGGGGGAAAAACAACAACCCTTAACAGGACCCCCTCATACTGTGAACAGCAATGCGCCTCCCGAAAGGGCGGGTCTTGCTCCATGGCGGCCACACCAGAGTCATTCCTCCCAGCACAGAGGTCTTGGGGACTGCGGCTCTGGGAGACAGTGCCTAAGAAATCCAAACAGGCTGTAAGGATGTGGCTAATGGGCCTCCAGACCCCTGCCCAACTCTGGGGCTCCCTTGCTCTATGAGCATGGGGCGCCTGCTGTCCTGGAGACGGGCCGCCCGGGTCAAGACCTGGCCACTCCGCTCTCAGCTGTACGACCCTAGGCAACCGAGGTGGCCTCCTCTGCAAAATGGGGGAAAGGACCGCATCTGCTCCGTAGGGCCATTGTGAGGATCAAATGCGATGATGTATGAGGGAGGACCCCCAAAACACTAAATTTATTTATAAAAAATTGTGTATTTATTCTTACGTGTTTAAACTTCAGTCACCTTCCAAATGCCCTCCACCTGATGCAATACACCTACTGAGACATTTTTTCCACTGCTCAAGACAGTCTTTGAACTCATCAGTTTTGGTGCCTTTTAGTGCCTCTGCCATTTTTTGTTTCACTTCTTGTACGTTTGGCAAAACGTTTCCCTTTGAGGACTTTTTTCACCCAGGGAAACAAACAAACAAAAAATGTCTCTCAGGGCCAGATCGGGTGAATAGGGAGAGCACGGCACGGCATCACACTGTTTTTGGTCCCAAACTGCTGAACACTTAGCACAGTGTGGGCAGGTGCGCTCATAAATCACCCAGCATGAAATGGGCAAATGCATTGAAAGAGTCTTGAAAAATAATTCACTGAAGCCAAACACAGCCTCTTACAACACTGCCAGCTGGTACACTGATACAGATGGGCTCCTAGAACACTCACCTAGCGGGGGAAGCCTGTCTTACAAGGGGCCCGCCCTCCAGGAGATAATTCTGATTCTTTTCGGGTTCCTCCCTCATATGTAAGCATTTCGTACAACGCCTGACAGAGTGATAGCTATTAATATTTTGCTCTTATTTATAATAATGAGAATTCTCCCCTTGCCCAATTGGAGAATGGTCAAAAATGGGAAAGGGAGGGCTGAGACTGCTGTTCTACCCCCATTTCATAGGCAAATCAGGTACCAGCTCTGTGGAGGCCTTCACACGGAAAGGGGAGCAAGAATGCATGCATGTGGCGAAGTGGGGAGAGAAGGGTGTAAGAATTCAGTGGGGGGAGCAAGCAAGGGTAATAGGGAAGACAAGCTAATATTTTCAATTACCCCTTGTATAACTAGGTGTTTTCATGAATTTTGAACAAAGCCGTAAGGTACTTAAGATCATCCCCATCTTCCACTAAGAATCTGAGGCTCAGAAAAGTTGAATAAGCTCCCCAAAGTCCCATGGCCCCTAGATGTGGCATTGGGGGTTTCCTTTGATGCCCTCAAACCTCCACTCCTGCCACTTCCTCCCACGTGCTCTGCACTAGGAGTTCCTTCCTGCCTTTGAGGAGGGACAAAGAAATCCTTGGATAAGCATGTGAATCCAGTTCTGGGGAGTTAAACATGTTTTCCTAGCATTACATTTATAGTAGATTTCTTCTGGCTCTTTGGCACCTTTCTTGTGAAGGTCTCGAACTACATTCTTTGTTGAGAACGGAAGTTTCCAGCCCATATTCCCATGTCTAAGGTAGGTGAGATATGTCTGAAAGGATAAAGAGAAGCCTTTTAATGCTTCCCTGTGAAGAGCTCTGGCTGAGGTGTTAACGCCCAGGTCAAGAACATAAACAGTAAGTAAACGAAAAACACTGTGATTACAATGGTAGTGACTGTATCAAAGGACCTCCAAAATCACTACCAATTATGTGGTATGAAACGCCTCCATTATGAAAACTGCAATGATTTTGTGTCTACTGATGAGGATAATGACTAATATATTCTGTCAACAGGCATGACAGCTGTCTGTACATATTTTGGAGGCATATATTTTTAGATGTTGTAATGGTACCTCCAGCTATTTTAACTACTAAATTTTGTTGACACCACGCAAGGATGCTTACAGGGAAAGGTTAAAATTCCTCTTCCCAGCTGTTTCTCTTCCTTACATCATTTTTGTCTCGTTATTCACTGGGATCCATAAATCTGCCACTCAGATCCCAGGCTAAGTGATATGCTACAGGGAAATTGCTAATGTCACTAGGAAATAAAATAAAATTGAACACCGGGTTCACAGCATTCAGCATTCCGACGTGTCATGTCCTGCCTGGTAGTATGCTAACACATTCTCTCGCACACTGACCAGAAGAGCTGCTGTCTGATAAGGGACATGTGCTTCACTTCCTCTGTGCCAGCTCCCCATTTGCCAAATTAGGGGGTGGGAAAGGAAAGGAGGTAGAAAGATTTGCAAGATGGACTCTAATTTTAAGACAAAAGCCATCCCATTAAATCTTAACAGATGTTTCTCAAGTTTAGAAGATTAAGAAAGATTTCAGCATCAAAAATCAAAGAAAATACCCATGACCTTAAAAAAGGATAAAACACAAAGCTCTAACAAACCCAAAGTCCACTTTGACAGCTGTCTCTGATGGAATTGACAAGGTGCTATTGATGTTTGGATTAAACCATGCCTCTGTGATCAAGTACTCAAACATGGGATAAAAGACAGATATATTCTTTAATCCTACCCACTAATTTTGTCTGGGCCCTGAAAAGCAATGGGTACTGGACAAATGTTGAAAGTGGCTTCTCTTCTGTTTATTGACAAAACTATTTTTATTTCATTAATTTGCCACGTATCTTATCAGCGTTTAAACTAACACAAGGAAATCCATAGACGGTACTGAACTCTCCACAAACAGATGGCTGCAACTTCTAAGGTCGCTAAAGGTAAAATCAATAGACGATAATTCTAGGAAGTGAGGAAGATGTTACAGGAAAATGTAAAAGAAAAATTGGATTCCAGTTTACTTTTCTTTTTCCTTTTTTTTTTTTTTTTTTTTGCTAAACTGTAAAATAGCACTGGGAATTCCAATTCTGAGCCCAGAGAGTTTTAACAGAAAAGAAGAAAAACTTTCTTTTCCTAAGGAAAGGGTGAAGAGGCAATTAAGTCATTAATTACTCTCTTTGTCTATTGCTGTCCAACCCATCAAACTTGGCCTCTTCTGTCTTCATCAAAGGTGGAGCTCACTCTACTCTACAATAAGTACCTCTTAATAAGATAATCTCATGTTTCAAAAGCTGTTCTATGAGGAATTTAGATGAAGAGAAATTAACATAACACTTAGCGGTAGACCCCAGAGTTTGACAGCTGCACAGCGCCCATATCACCAAGGTCCTCCAATGAGCAGTGAGAAGTTCCAGGGACAAGGACACTGTTGAGAAACAGCCTGCTGTGTGTGAAAGGCAAGGAGTCTGGAGTTCAGTTCAGAAGGAAAGGTGGAACTGACATGAATGCTAAGAACTGGGGATGGACCCACACCTTCCTTCAAAGGAGGGCAGGAGGGAAAACAGGTTCTTTGCGGAAGGACCCATCAAAAACCAGAATGCCCTTAGAAAGTACTGGGGAGACAGTGTCTAAGGAAAAGAGTTAGATCTTCCCTAACACCTCTCTGGTGGGTCAGACCAACTTCAGGGAGCCTCGCTGGGCAGGCCTCTACACCTCCACCCCTCCAGCATGACTTCAGCCCCCTGCACACCCCTTCTCCCAGCTATACCTTCCAGGCAGTCGACTGGTATCTCCATGAAAAGACCCCTCTCTGGTGTATGTGATTAATACAATCCTTTAAGGAACTCAATGAGCTTCTTTGAAAAAACCTTTTTTAAAAGTGACAAAGTGTGATGTTCCCTTGGCTCACTCTCTCGTGTCGAGTTTCCTGTTGCTGATCTGGAAGGAAGCGTTCATTCGTTTCATAAGATCTCGAACCAATTCTCCCCAACGTCAAGGAGAGAAAGCCGCAACACACAAGGTAGTTGCATACGTAAGCGAGGAATAAGCAGGCGCATGCATTTTAAAGCCATTTTGGAAGATTGGACAGTGCTTATAAAAGATTCTCCCTTTCCTACCAGTTTCTAAAAGATCCAACCAGGTTATACTCTAGGAACCACGATGAGGAGCTTCAGCTAAGAATCTGTCGACTTCATCCTCACATACTCTGCCTGCAAGATGCTGGAATTACATAAGTACTAGTGTAGTAACAACAGCTTTATTTTTGTGTGTTGCTATGGAATTTTGAAAACAAAACAAAGAAAACCACTGATCAGTAATTGTGACAAAACTTCTTAGCCACAGCATTGAGAATAGAGCCTAATTATTCCATAAACACACTTTGATTTGTTTACTTCAACGTCAAATTAACTTCAAATATGTAACAGCTGACGCTGATTTGCGAGGGTACACAATACTGCTGCAGAGTGCGCTCTGCGTACCTTGTGTAAATCTCTCTTTTTTAAATGGATTCATTTGTGAAAGTCTCTCCATAGGGTGCCCCACACACAAAAGAAGGAAACACATATGCATTTTATTTAAAAGAAAACTGTTTCCCAAACAGGGTGTGTGTGTTTGTGATCCCACGTTTTGGCTCACTCTCGTTTGCCCCTTTGCACAATGGAAACAGAAACAATTTTTAGGAAAATTAGCAGCTCATGACTAAGAGATACGTAGAGATATACTGTGAGCCTAGGAAAATTAAGAACTGCACAGAAAAGAAACTTTAAATTGTTGTGGGCGGGGGAAGGGAATCAGTATGTGCTGAGTCAAACAGGAGAAAGACGGGAACGGGAACGGGAGAAAGAGCCAAGCCCAGAGTGAGACCAGCACCGACGACCATTCGCTTAACAAGTATCTACTGAGTGCTTATTTCATTCCTGTTCCTTTGTTTAACTCTTATATAGAGTTTCCTTCTCTAAGCAATCTACAAATATTGACCCACGTGTTCCTCCTAATAACCCTATGTGGTAGGCGCTATTAACAACCTCATTTTAGAGAAGAGGACGCTGAGGCACGTACACATAAGTAATTTTCCCAAGAGCACACACCTCGTAAGTAGCAGAGTTTGGGATTCAAATCCAGACACTATCTCTCCCCAGTTCACACTGTGCTAAACTGCTTCTTCAAACCACATTCCCAATCCTGGACCCTGGAGTAACAAAACACATTCCTTCCCCTCAAGAAGCTTCTAGCTGGAGGGCAATTACATTACAGTGCAGTGGGTCTGTGAATATAAGTACAGCATGGTGCCCCAGGGTATCCAACCAGCCTTAGAGTGGGTTGGGCAAGGCTTTTCAGATGTAAAGTAGGCTTTCTCAATTCAGCACTATTGATATTTCGGGCCAGATAGTTCCTGGTTGTAGAGGGCTGTCTGGGACAATAGAAGCACCCCTGACCTCCAACCACTGCATAACATTAGCATACTTCTCCCCCAGTGTGATGCCCAAAAATGTCTTCAGACATTGCCGGAAGTCCCCTGAGAACATTTGAGAATCACTAATCTAAAGGAAGTAGTGTCCAAGGCAGACCTGAGTGATGAGTGGTAGTTGTCAGAAAAAGAACTGGAAGAGAAGCCCAAGCAGAGGATATAGCACAAAGGCCCAGAAGAGAGAGAGAGAGAGAGAGAGAGAGAGGCTGTCACTTCCCGGAGCTGGAAGCGAGTCATCATGAATTGTTCTTAGGACTAGATATAGGAGATTAAGAGAGGTGAGCCTGGAGAGGCAAGAGGGTCATCACGAAATGCCTCCTACTCTACATTTGGGGGCTGGGTGGTATCTCAATGCATTTTGGAGTTATTAAAGAGATAATGACATGATTAGTCTTGCATTTTAGAGACCTCATTCCAACTTCTACACAGACAATGAACTACAGAAGGATAAGACTTCAGAACTGCCAAGACACTGTTATGTTTTTTACTTTCTTTGTATGCATGTTGATCCCTTTTCCTTTTAAGTATAATCGTAACATTTAAAATTAAATGTGTGCTCTCCATATATAAAAAGCACTTACACATCAATAAGAAAAAGGTGTTCTCACCAATAGCAAAGAAGAATAAGCAATTCACAAAGAGGAAGTGCAAATGGCCAGTAAATGTGAAAAATGTGCTAACTTTTCCCAATGACCAAATAAATGGCAAATTACATGGTGAAATCCCATTTTCTATCTATCATATGGGCAAACAATTTTTAAAGTTGTTGTAGCATCTCTTACTGACATGCAGAGAAATTGCCTTCTCCTACAGGGCAGTGGCAATCTATGCCGGAGCTGCTTTACCAGAAAGCAATTGCGGAAAAGTCATAATGAAACTGAGTTTTGTGAAGAATTAAATGACAAACTATTGAAACGATCTACACGTCCAGTAAGAGACTGGTTGATCAAATTATAGCAATTCTGAGGAATACAAATCTATGTTTCCATTAAGAATGCTTTTGTGGAAGTCTATTTGTTGAGATGGAAAAGTGTTTGACATTAGGCAAAAATAAGAACATTGATAACATTCAATGTTGGTGGGAGACTGGAGAAGTGGAGGTGTAGTACTGGCTATAGTGTAAGAAGGCTGGTGGCAGCCCTGGGGGCCTACTGTCGCTGGACCAGGTCTTAAGCCAAGTTGGCTTGTCTAAAGTTGGGACTGGAGAGAGAGGTCTCAGTTTAGTCATCAACTTCTAAAGCAATAATAACCAGTAGGAACCCCTAAGCACAAGGTCACTGAAGGGCTTCTTGCAACCCCACCCCCATTTTGCTCATCACTAACATTTCCCTTTGGGGTTTATAAGCAATCAGACAGTGTATATCCATAAATATTTTTTTAAAACTATGTTGGTATCTAGATCCTCAATTACATGGAGAAACAATTTTTAATCCTCAATTTTGGGCCACTGTTAATAAGGTTGATACACGTTAAAGGGTATAAAAAAAGCCCCCACAGTCACTAGTGCCTGACACATGGTTAAGAGCCAGTAAATATTAGTTACATGAGCTCAGACTCATGTTGTCCCATAACTGAGGGGTCACGGTTCGATCTCTGGTTCAGGTGCATACTGGACACAACCAAAAGATGCCCCTGTCTTGTGTCAATGTTTCTCTCTCCCTTCCTCTTTACAGGGGTGTCCAACCTTCTGGTGTCTCTGTGCCACACTGGAAGAAGGGTTGCCTTGGGCCACACATTGAATACACTGCAACACAAAATCACAAAAAATCTCATAATGTTTTAAGTAAATTTACAATTTTGTGTTAGGCCACATTCACAGCCATCCTGGGCTACATGTGGCCCACAGGCCGCAGGTTGGACACCCCTGTGAGGGCAATGAAAAAAAATGTCCTTGGGTGAGGAGTAAAAAATAAATTAATAATAAACTAAAAAATATTAGTTACATGAATAAGTGAAGTGAAGTAACTAGGACAGTCCGAGCTGCATTCTAAAGTTGACTTCTACTGAATTCAGAGGAGGATGTAAGCTTACACTTGGTATGATTTAGGTACTCCAGACAGCCCGATAAAATATTATCTTTCCCTAAAATTCACAGCCACCTAAAATTGTCTCACATCTTGGCATGCGTTTATTGGATTCAAATATAAGATGAGTCATTTCTTTGCCCCCCAAAAATTATCTCTAAAAGAGTCAGAAATTAAATAACTCACCCAAAATCACATAGTAAGTAAGCATCAGTATCTATATTTGAATTCAGCTTTATCCAAAACCAAAGACCAGGTGAGTTTGGTAGACACTTATGAGAAATACTTGGATGCCTACTTCACCTAAATTTATGGCACTGACTGTACAACTTATTGTCAATCATTGTTATAGGGTCTCGTCCTGTGTCATTTTACTATTTTACATGCGGACCTGACACTACTTCCCAACTACATTTGAAGTTATCGAAAGGTAAGCAGCCTCTCCCTGCTCCTCTCTCATCTGTGCAGAAACACGCACCCCTGGTACCCCAATGCCTAACACAATACTTCATACAAAGTAGGCAATATATAGGTGCTTACAGAATAAATGAGCGCTCATAAAGATTTCCATGATGCGCTTAAGGATCAGACCAGGACAGTAAAGAAACTGGAAGACAAATAACACAGAGAAAAGTACTGCAGCAATGTAACAAATGGTTAAAACCTTTATTATGTAAATAGCTTGTAAGAAACACACCAAGGCCCCAGTGAAGAAATAAAACAAAGGGCATAGCAAAAAATTCAGAAAAGAGGGATTACAACTAATTTGTAAATGCAGGGAAATATATACCCTTTTCATTAATCAAATAAATGTAAATAAAATATAAGGTGATATTCTTGCATGTCAAATTAGCCAAAAGTTTAATTATTATCTTAATAGTAATAGCCAATGTTCATGAGGCTGAGATAAAACATACTGGTGGTAAAAAGTCTTAAGAGCCTTCTACGTTCATGTGATCTTTGGCTCAGTAATTCTGCTCCTATAAACCGATCCTGAGGAAACAACCTCGACACAGAGAAGGTACGCAGTGAGCAGCAGCATAGAGTTTAAAAGTCGGGTGCACCTAAATTCAAGTCCTGGGTCTACCATTCCCTTGCTGGGTGACTTTGGGTGATATACTAGTCTCTGCGAGTCTTAATTTTCTCATCTGTAAAATGGATATAATGGTAGTATCTAATCATAGAGTGGCTGTAAGGATTACGTGAAAGAAAGTTTGTAAAATGCTGAACGCAAAGTCAAGCACATGGAAAGGGCTCTGAAAATACTAACCAGCATTATTATCAGAAACAAACAAACAAACAAAAGCTTTACACACATTCATATTCATTGTAATATATGATGAAAAAGGCTGAATTTCCAACTGCAGTGGTATGGTTAATTGAACGACCAAATTAAAGTATGTAACCTTTAATTTGGTAAGTGTGTTTGGATTGTGGAACTTCAATATATGTATTTATGAAAAGAGCGTAATAACATGAAAAAATACTTCTGTAACTAACATGACCTGTTTTAGAAGCTTGGGATATAAAATAAGGTCGCATCTCTTCTAATATTGAAATGAAGATGATCCGAGCCTCCATCCCCCTGTTGAGAAAAATCTGTCTGCCCTCTCTGGGGCCCTTCCTCCTATAATAACCTCGGCGATGCCCAAGGGGTAAAGCTGGGTTGCTCTCACCCTGTGGCCAGGTCGGAGCTCGGGCACTCCACCTCCAGCTCATACAAAGCCAGAGGACTCCACACTGAGTGTCTCAAAACAGTACCATCGGGCACCAAAGTACTTTGGGGAAAAAAAGCAAAAAATACTCTTAGTATTTCCATCCAAAGACAACTATAATTGACAGTTGATATATTTCATTCCAGAAGTTCTCTTCTATGTAAAAAAACAGTCGACTATTTTTGCCGACTTATTACTACTGTATTAAAAGAAGAAAAACCGTAGGCCCTGGCCAGGTGACTCGGTTGGTCGGAGTATCATTCTGATACAGCAAGATTGTGGGTTTGACCCCCAGTCAGGGCACATACAAGAATCAACCAATGAGTACATAAATAAGTGGAATGACAAATTGATGTCTCTGCTTCTCTCTCTCTCTCTCTCTTTCTCTCTTATCAATAAAAAAATTTTTTTAAAGAAATAAAGAAAATAGTATCCTCCAGTTCTAGAAAAGAGAGAACCCCAGTCCAGCAAGGCAGGATTTAGCCACCTAGCTGTACGGTGCTGAGCTCCCCTAGAGTTTAAGGCTGATTCCCACAAAATCTGCAGCAATCTTTTCCCCTCAATCCTAAGCGGCTCTGTGTGGCAAAATATTTTGAAGTAACTGCAGAGCCTCTCCCAGAGGCCCTGGATTGATAGCCATGCCGCCACCATTCCTGCCTCTCGCACGCTGTCAGGTACTCCCGCCTCTCATGTCACACAGGAATCTGTTTCATCCGTGGCCCCATACCGTATTTTTAAAACTAAATTTCAGACATATGATGAGATGAAGCTAAGACATCGTAAAAGGTGTCATGTTCCTATCATTGCTTACTTGGAGGATACTTGACTAGCTACTCTTGCAAAATTGAGAAGGCTGATCATTGACTATCATAAAAATGGAAATAAAGTAATCTAATAGGGCAAAGGCCACTCTAAGAGACAGACTCAGTTGCTCCATTTTCTTCTGCTGCGATCTTACCGAAGCCTAATTACCTAATTTGGTCGTTCACAGCTGTTAGGTTTTTTTTATAGCAAACATGAGCAGCATGCAAAAGTCAGAGGTAGGCGAGGGCTCTCTCTCCCCTCACCATTTGATTACAATGAAATTAAGTCTCAGATCAAATTCTGCCACATATACGTTCATTGACTTAGCAATCAAACTCTATAACACTTATACAACCTGGTTTGTAAGCTCGAAGTTGCAGCTTTCTGCCCCGGTGGGAACTGCTAGGTTTACCAAAGGCAAACATGGCAATGACCTTAGGGCAGATTTCAGCTGACCCTGTGAGTAGGTTCATGAGACCAGGGTTCTCTGATCAGTGGCTGGGCACAGGGCCATTTCAGAGTGAAACCTCTGGCGCCATTGTGAGAGGTATAAGCTCCTGGACTGAAATCACACGCCCCTACACAAGTGTAAAGGGCCGCAGCAACACCTGTGGCCAGGCCCCGAGCGCTGCTTCCTCCGCCCAGGGCCAGCAACAGGGCTCCCGGTGTTGGCCAGCGACGAAGGTAGCTGAAGGCCACCCTGCAGTGTGGGATTCTGGTTAGAAGCTTTTAAGACAGTACCTACCTACCCCAGAAGGGTATGCTCCCTCTTAGGGTAACAGGCCATCACTAGGATATGGGTCAAAATAAATTTCCACGCAAATACACACATCACCTATACCATCCTGGCAGTGCATCTGTGTGTGCATGAACACATAGACGTGACAGACTAATATAGATGTGTGTGTGTATCCACGACTTCATGTATATAATGTGTATATGGGTATATGAGTGTATGTGTGTATAAGTATATATAGAAGTATACTTGTTATAAGTGTGTGAGTATATATATATATATATACACACACACATATATATATAAAAGTTTGTAAAAAGGTAAAATCAGGCTGTCTCTGTCAAAGTATTTTAAAGTAAATTACAGGCAACACAATATTCCCCTCATATTAAAGACAGAAAGGCTTTAAAATCCAGCTAAAAGAAGGAGGTGGGTAGGAAAATTTTAAAGACCTCATCTCATTTTTAGGATGAATTTTAAAGCCTGAATACATTACACACATAGGAAAATAATCCCACTATTAGTATAATCACTTGCATCTGTCAAATGTGCCCTGATGTATAATACACTTTCTTTTACTCCAGAGGACCCCAAAGAAACACAACTTTAGATGAAATTGCAGAGGAGAAAGAATATCATCATCCAGTGCCGAATGTTGTCAAAAAAAAATGGTACCTTCACACCACACATAGGTCAAATGATTACATCCCATCGGATGGACGCCGCAGAGAGACAGAGAAGCTCGAGAGAAGAGTGAAGGGGGAGCACCCACGGCTGCCAGGAAAATCGGGGGTCACAACTGAGCGGGGGCTGGCAGAAGAAGTTTGCCCGGCCAAGATGGGGATGTCCCCTTTGACACAGAGAGGAAGCCAGGGTGCCTCTCTCTCAGAGAAATGAGAATTAAAAGAGGTTGCGTATTTAAAAGCTGGCACGTTGTATCCATATGCAAAAACATATTTTATATGTTAAATAATCAGGAAGCAGGCAGCAAAGAGCCCTGGACTGAGTCAGGAGGCCTGAGTCGGAGCCTCAGCTCTGCCCCAGCTCACCGTATGACCTTGGGCTCGTCCCTTCCCCTCTCTGCACCTTAATCCCACAGGTCTGAAATGAAAACCGTTTGGTTGCCGCCCACGGGCCAAGTGATATCAAAGATTGGAAAGAGCATGCAAGAGTTAAGCACTTTGCAAAATACAAGACATTATTTCATCACAAATAGAAGACATTTCCCCGAGTCCAAATGCACTAAAAGAGAATCTCAGGGGGTCACAGTGAGAAGGAGAAAAACCAAAAATCTGTTCTGTGGCAGAGAGTAAGGAAGCCTCCCAAGGAGACCTGGGTCAAACCTTGACCTTCCAGTCCCCTACCCTCTTCGGCATGATGCTGTAGGCTGTTATAAATGGGCTAGAAAAGAATTGAGTCTGGTCTAAATGTGTCTCTTGAAAACCTAACATTGAATGAAGCATCTCTAGCTATTGAAGTTCTGGCATGAGTGTCGCCCATCTCCCTCTCCCAGATAAAAGAGAAAAAAGCCAGCTCTGGGGATAGGGTGGCCTCCCCATTCTTTACGCAGAGCCAAGAGTCCTTATAAGGGCCCCCAGTAAGGGTAAGGAGTCAAAGGTGATGCCCTGTGCCTCCTAGTCTCTTAATCCTCACTCTAAGCCCAATTAAGTCTTCAGAGTGGATCTTTGATCAGAATGAAAATGTTGTTCAATTGAAAAGGCTGCGTTTCAAGAACAGTTGGGGTTTCCCCAAAGGGCAATCATTCTAAAGCATTCCTACTAACGGGAGAGTCTCTTGGGTTTAAGTGTCCGCATCACGAGTGCTGGCTCTGGGCTCTGGCAGGTGTCAGGGGACTTGCAGCTCACTGAGGTAAATAGATGCTTGAAAAGAGGAAGCTAAACCAAGTTCCAACAAAGTGTTTGAAACAGGGTCCCCCTTAAGCTGGTCACTGACAGTGCACGAGTAGCAGGCCACCATTTATTCACAATACGAAGGCATCACTAAATTTTCGCTCACGCAACAAGCCTTTATTGAGCATCTACTATGTGCTGGCACAAGAGTAGTCACTGAGTCACTAAAGTGGAATAAAATGTAGTTCCGGTCCTCAGAGAGTTCAAAACCCAGTGAAGGAAACGTGGAGAAGTAAACAGAAGGCAGCTTCCAGGGGCGCCTGGGGGCCTGACCTTCCCGCCCTCAGGCATGGTGCTGGGGACAGACCAGACTACCTGGAGTGGTGCTTCCTGGGAATTTATTTGTACACCCAAACCTCCTTGACTGCTTGTTAAATGCAGGTTCCAGACTCGGCGGGCTTGAGGGGGGTGCTGAGGTTATGCACTTCTAACAAGATCCCAGGAGACATTCGGGGCGCTGCTGGCATAGAGGCCACACTTGACACAGCAAACTGTTAGAGGACACTCACAGTGGAGCTGATTCTTAAAAACTGAGAAGAAGGCCTAGGCTGCCCTGGGCACCATGCTCCCTGCTTCATTCGGTCTGTACTCAATCCCAAAGGGCCCTGTGATTTTTTAATGCCTTCTTCTACTTCTTTTTGCTTTTCATAAAATAGCTCACCTTTCAGAAGTGTACGTACAGCATAAGTGTACGGATTAAATAAGAATAATAAAAGGAAACCTGTGTACCCTCCGCTTAGATTCCGAAACCAACATTACCGAGATATCTGAAACCCCTGTATGCCTCCCCTCCGCGGCCCTGTGCTTCTTTTACTGTGGACACTTCTAACAACAGAACCCAAAATAAGACCTGAGCAACAGTAACAGTCTGCTACATTTTTGTTTCTTCCACAGCAATTGTCACAATACTTTCTGTGCAAAAAATATGGGCCAGCAACCGGCCAGTATGAGTGTATTGGTGGAAAAATAAGAGCAAATATTTTAAATCAGTTCTACCTGGAACGATCCGAGGCACGGAGTCGCTAACCCCTTAGCATTTAACAGACTATATCCACCGCAAGACAGGCCCTCGGTAAATATTTACTTAACTGAATTCTGGTTTTACTTCATCTAGTGGATGTAACATAGATTCTGGTCAATGTCAGACATGAAACAATCGCACTAAGCAAGTGGTCTCCAAAGCGGGGTCCAACCTCCTCCCCCACGAGGTGTGCATGTACTGCCATCGGGCTGTACGGAGGAATATTAGAACTTCTGTTTATACTTAGGTTTTTCTCAACCTTTTAAATGTTTTAAATTTTGGTACATACCTTATGATAGATATAACATATGTAGTAAGTATGTATATATGTAGCATGTACTCCATGGTATACTGTGCTCCATGGTATAGCAGGTGGTATGTAGCATAACAGCACCGTAGTATTTGGGGCAAAGGCACCTAACTAGAATGGACAGTAGGAAAATGAAGTCAAAGTCCCAAAGCAGGGTCTCCCCCATAGACTCCTAGGGTCCATTTGTTCATTTATTCATGCATTCATCCATCCAAAAAAATATTTTACTAATCTCACATGTACCATGCTCTGTTTCCCAAACCGCATCAAACAGAGACAACGGAGCAGGCATCGTCCAGAGGTCAAGGCTTGACCCAGACCTCCTTGGAAGGCTATGCCCTGCCCTGTCCGGCTGCCCATGGGACGCGGGCTGCTTCATGGCTCAGATAACTGGTGCAGAACACTGGGTTGCCAGAGCGAGCAAACGTACATCCAAATATGCTCCCCTCATAAGAGAATAAAGATGAAAGGGCTTAACCAGACCCAGGCACTAAATCCTGGCACAAATGTTTGGTCATTAGAACAACTGCTTAACATGGGTCCTGTATTCATATCCGACCTTCTCCACCAGCAAAGAAGAAAACGCCTTACTGACAGATACATCAGAAAAAGCTGTGCCCCTCCAAGATGCCTCTCCAATGCTAGATGTTTGAAATGGTTCCCCGAAGGAGAAAGTCCTACAGAAAAGGAATGTCATTTTAAATGCCCTGGGCAAGGGGTAAGGTAGCCTACTGTTTGCACTAAGTTGTAAATGACTTGTAGTCAATGCTCACTAGAGAAGCAGTTTTTCTAGAGGGAGAGGTGGCAAAGACAACACCACAGAGTGGGCCTGTGGTACCTACAGACGAAGTGAGATGGTCTCATGGATGGAAAACCAGCCTCGGAAAGGAGCCACCAGGCCGCTGGGCCAGGGCAGGAATGATGAACTTGTCAGTTTTGCCAAGGGCTACTTTAGGCCCCGCACTTGTCCACTGGCCTCAAAAACTTAGTTACTATAGAGAATGTTAGTGCTGGAAGGAAGCAGGGAGAGGTACCTGGGATAAGCTAGAAGCCAGCCTCCTGGTTGCCGCTCCTAGCTCTCATCCAATGAGCCATCCGCAAACCTGGTAACAAAGGTAATTAAAATGAGATTTTAAAAAAAACTTTCAACCAAGTTCTCTGTTTGGAAAGACTAGCTCAGTTCCATGCTATTTAGGCTAAACGTTTTGAACCACTTAGCTCTGTCTCTCCCTTCTGGGTTTTTGATCTGACATTCTTGGCACTTGTCAGAGTGCTGCCAGAGGTGAGGGAGCAGAGGGGATTATTTTCTGTCACATCCCACCCCAAAGGTGAACCTGGGGAACAATGCACTATTGTTTCACTGGATAAGTCAAAGAAAGAGACTGCACTTGCTCTGCAAGACTTAGGGTTAAATGTGCTATGACAATTTGAGGGAAAGATAGAAAAGAGCAGTATCTAGAGTGCTTCCCAAGGATGAGAAATTGTAACAGCCAAGTAGTTACATTGAATCCAAGCACAAATACTGTTGGCTGAATTCATGTAGTTTACAGAGGGGTGATCAGCGCAATACCTGGGACTTTCTGAAAAGGCGTTACTTCATTTTAAACAAGTCTACTTCAAAATTAGTTATATTATGATTTAAATCCAAATCATGAGCTCTATTTTAAATACGTAAAGGTGCCATTTTAATACACTGACCTTAGAAAACAATTACATATATAATGCTAGTTTTCAAGGGCTGCCACAACAAAACACTAAAGACTGGGTAGCTTTAAAATCAGAAATTTATTTCTTCACAGTTCTATAGGCTAAAAGTCCAAGACTAAGGTATTGGCAAGGCTGGGTTCTTCTGGGAACTCTCTCATTGGCTGCTTTCTCCCTGCGCCCTCCCTTTGCATGTACCCGCACATTTCCTCTTCTTGTAAGGACACCAGTCATAAGGGATTAGGGCCTCCCGGTGACCTCTTTTACCTCTTTAAGGAAGCTAACTCCAAATACAGTCATATTCTGAGATACTGGAGGTTGGAATTGCAACATATGAATTTTAGGGAGACACAATTCAGCCTATACGTATATTAAGCCTGCACAGATAACTAAGCATGTCTGCCCTAATTGTCCCTAAGTTTCCTATAAAACCTGAGTGTGATGCATGTGGCTATGCTTCTAGTAAAATTCTTGCACATTCTTAACAGAAATGATGAGGGTCTGTAGATTACAGTCTAAAATTCATACAAAGGATAATACACACACGGCATTAAGATAATTTCCCTCAAAGGAACAGCTACTTTTTAATTCTGAACATTTTAAGACATCCAGAATCACTTCCCCTAAGCAATTATGATTTTACAAAATGCTGTCAGGACCATCGCAAAGTTTTACTGCCCAGACAGAGCTAAATGCCTGGAGCTCTTGGCGGTGATTTATTATTTACTCTGGAGGTAAGCTGCTAAGGAAGATTTATTCAGTAAGAACAGAGTCAACCGAAACAGTGAGGTATCTGTCGGACTGTGAGGGGGATCTTTTTCACCATTCCTCAAATAACCAGGAAACTATATCTGACCTGTGTGTTTTTTCAACCTTTTGTGAAATCGAGGACACCAATATGCATCTGACAAAGCAGTCTGGCTTCAAATGTTCTCATTTGAATTTTAGCTCTGAGGAGCTTTCAGTATATTTTCATAATAAAAACCGTGGCAGAACAATAACGAAGTCCATTGACAGAACCTACTGGGTCTCTGCTTTACCTCCTCAGGGCTTTTATTTTCCAGGTAGTTGCTTCCTTGCACTACAGCGGCCTAACCCACTCATTCCTACCATCTCGGAGAGACTCCAGATTTCTAAGAAAAAGAAAGCATTATAATGCATATTTGCCAACTTTGGTTTGCAGAACTGGTAACACGTTCTAGGGGCCAGTTGCTGGCCTAATTCCGCCCCCTAGTGATCATAGCATATCGCTGCTTTTTGCCAAAGGGAGACTGGCAGCTGGGACCAGTGAAAGTGACTCCCTATATTCCCCACTATAGCAACCTATTTCCCAAGATACCCAGGTGCCCTCCAGCTGCCCTTTCTCCAGGCACAGAAAAGGGAAATGATAAACTCATTCACAATAAGGTGACCAGGACTAAAATGTTTCCTTCTCCCCAGACTGCATGCATTTTAACAAAAGCACCGAAGTGAGAAGGCAATGCTACCTAACCCAGAAGCAGCAAATACCAATGGTGGAAATTTAGGTTTAAGGAGAAAGTCATTTTTCCTAGATTCTTTTGTTTTTGTTTTGTTATGGTTTTTCTGTTTTGTTTGGTTTGGTTTGGAGGAGTATCTTTGAACAGTCATCCAATGCCTCGATTTTTTTTTTTTTTTTTGACAAATCACTGCCCTCGCTCTAACCTGGCAGGAGCAGGTTGGAGGGCGGTGATCAGCAGAGGACCCAGGAAAATGTTCCATTTCCCAAACTCCTTAGCTGCTCCCACCCCTGCGCCTGGCCGAAAGGTGAGACTCTCGGGTGGCCACCATGTCCGATGGGGCAGCTCACCCTGCAGACGGACACGAAGCGGGCGGAGACACGAGTGAGGAATGCCCTGGTCAGACTCCAGCCACCCTCCCACAGCTGCTAACAGGACTCCCTGCTGCAGTTCCTCAGCAGGTCAGGGAGTTTTTCAGGCAGGTAGCCAATCCCCATGATGGCTTTAGATCAGGGAGGTAGGGCTGAGCAAAGGGAGCTGGACTAGGCGGCAGACTCTGGGAAGTGGGAGAGGCCCCAGGCAATGTTTCTGAACCCTGGCTTGGGCTGGTCATGAATCAAGCCCATCCCAGGTGTTCGAATGGCCTCTCCTCCACCAGAAGTGATGCCAGAGAGTTGCCCGCCCCCCCCCCACCGCCAGTGCCCAAGTCCAGTCAAGAAAAAAAGATGAAGACAATGGAAAGAATGCACAGTCAGCAAGGGCTGCTCTGTGCTGCTGGTGTAACTTGCTAAGAAGCCATAGGGGCCCGCTGCAGGCTCCAACCCACCATCACTAACTCCCACAGACACGGCGAACACGGAGGCACAGGCTGGTGGACTGCGGTTGGTAGCTGGAGTCAAAGAGCCGGTTTCAGGGCATAGGTTCATACATCGCTGTGTGCAGCGTCGTAATATGGAGAGAATCTGGCATTGGGCAGACCAGAGTTTGAAGCCCAGTTTTGCCGCTGGCAAGCTGGCAACCTTTGACAACTCCTACTGCATCATTTGGTTGTTAGTTGGAAGGTTATGCCCTCTGGGTCAGATTCGATGTGTGTGAATCCCATAATCCCTTATAATTTTTACTCGTAATACATCTCACCTTTTGTAATTTTATAATTTATATGTGGGAGGACTTGTCTAATTTCTTTTTTTCCTGCTGTATTCTAAGCTCAGAGAGGGCAGAGACCACATCTCTCTCATTCACCATCTTTTCCCAGGGACTAGAACATAAAATATATTCAAAAAGCATTTGAGAAATGAATGAATTACAGTTACACTGAGCCTTTATCATCTATAAAATGATATGATAGTATCTTCCTTACAGGTTTATTAGGAATATTTAATGAAACAACATATTTGTGAAAATTCTACCCTGTGTCTGACACAGGGTTAGGTATTCAAGAAGGGGGCCGTTCCTTTGCCACTATCTCTTTGGGGACCCAACATAGGTGGACGGTTGTCCCTGATCACCAGAGATACTATGGAGCAGTGAAATCGGTCAAAATAAAAACCAGAGACCTGAAGAATCCACAAATTCCATCACAAGTCCCTGAATAATCAAATCCGGTTGGCACATTACAATTCATCACCTCTTCTCACTGGGTGTCCCTTGATGGCAGGAAAAGTTATCTCCAGCTTCACTTTCCTTTCCATCCCAGGTAGAGAGTAGCCAGAGGGACTGTAAATCCATTCCTAACATTTTCAGTTGTTTGAGTTATGTTCTACCAGAATTAAGAAGGTGACTTTAAAAACATGAAGGAGAAATAAAGGTTGCACTTCCCAGAGCAGAGTACAGGTGTAAAAGGAAACTGAACTTTTAATATGGAGCTGCTCTGGAGGAGAAAGGACTAAGAATATTTTTATAGAATACTTGCATTATGGGTAATTTTTTAAAATCCAGGGTTCAACTTGCATGACACGGAGGCATAAGTCTACCACTTAATGACATTTATAACTCTGTAACAATACGTTTTGTATAAATTACTGCTGAGGCTTAACATTTCTGATTATGATATATAGAATAAAGTGATGTCATAAAGGCAAAGTTTGTAAGTTACGATCTGTCCTGTTGCTTTAAATAAGAGGATTTCTGGAGACAATTGTCTTGATGAATATAAACTTAAATGAACCTTGAATCTCTTCAATTATTCTTATTTAGAATTCATTTTCCTTTGAACTTTCATTTAACTCAAAGCACAATCGTTCCATTGTAAATCAAACGCGAGCTTGTCTTTCCTGCAATAACAAGTATGCTTTAAATAATGAAGCAACACCTATGATCATAAAAGATAATGTTTCAATGCACCAAAATACAAAAGGTAAAGAGATTTATTATCCCAGTTCAGTAATGATGAGCTGAATGTTTTTGTAGCAACAGACATCTCTATTCCAGACAGCACTTTTTATTTGATTTTTCAGTGTATTTCCTTTCCTGGAAGACTGCAGTGCCTTTTTATCAATGAGAGAAAACTCAAGATTCCACACCTAATGCTGCTGGTGGCTGAGAAGCTCGGATCTCCCCTGGCTCAGTTTCCTTAGTCGGCTAACAGGGATAGATCTCTCTCAACCTCCCTGGGCCTCTTTTTCACTATGAAAGGGTTGGGTTGGATCATCCTAAATCCATCCCAAGCTCTAAAGACTTAGATTCTATCTGCCTTTCCTTTTGCAGAGAATTATGGTAACAACTAAGCTAATGGATGTGAATATACTTTAAAAGGCATAAAAGTGCTATATATAGACTTGATGGTCTTCACTCTGCATTTTGTAAATAACTTTACACATCCATTATGTTAACTCTGCTATCCAAAATAATACAGAAAAACTCTGGAGCATCTCCAGGCTATTACAGATGAAACACTGTGATAAAGAGGCTCTTCTGGAGTTTCCATGATAAACTGTCTTGCATGGGATCAAAATCCCACATTATAACAGGACAAGCAGCTGGACTAACCCCAAACAAGAGGCTGCTTCCCCACTGAAAATCTCTCCAGCAGGCAGGACACGGAACTAAGCAGGTAGGCCAGGCAGTGGGAAAGCCCTCTTCCTGTTATCTCTTTACGCATTCTATCTTCAAAGCATTGTGACCTGTCTTCAATACATCCTCGGGTGTGGGATTTACATTTTTAATATTGGCGTTTATGACATGGTGCTTTTTCCTGGTTAATTGGTATCAGAGCAAAATGTTTGCCTCTCTCCTGAAATAAATCTCTTCAAGAGCTTCAATCACACATTCTTTTGTTCTATCCCTCATTTGAAACGGGCTCTATAAAGCCGCCAGACCATACTACATAATCTTTTGCCTCTCACGTTTTTAAATCTGGGGGTTTATGCTTTAATGGCTTTGATGTGCTTACTATTCAGCCTGTTACTTAAACCACGTTCCTCCCCGTCCAACACCCAGCTCTCCCTCAGCCTCACAAGCCTATACCCTCTGAGGCTGAAAGGATTTATTTATCAACCAGAACGTTTCCATAATTTTGGAAACATATGTTTCGAAATTACATTCCAATATCTCATACTATGTTCTTTGTCTTGCATCTGTTCAGTAAAAACAAACAAAACACATATAATTATATTCCAATGGCTACAAAGTCTACATTTTCCACAAGACTTGGTTCTTCCACAAACAGTAACACAGTCACACAACAAAGGCACTTACAGCCACCTTCAGTGTCACCCTAAGTCACATTTTTCTGTTAATTAGAGCTAACCACTGATAACTGCAAACTTCTACAACATGATTGTGAAGCTTTGACTCCTTTCCAAAGTTATTTCAATTTTACAGGATAATCTTGTTATTGAAAATTAGCTATTGTCGAAAAACCAAAGACTTGACATAATACTCAACCTTGCATGGACAAGAGCTCAGTAATCTTTCATCCTTTCAGGGTATAACTGAAATTAAACTTATTTTTTAAATGCCTTCCTTTCCTTGTGGTACCCTAGTGGAAAGATAATAAGTCAATGCACAATTTTTTTTTTAAACCCGTCTCCTGAAAAACACACAGACAAAAATAAACCTGAGTGACACATAGAAAAATTGGTCAAAATACATTTTGTTTTATGTAATCACCCCTACCACACACTAGCTTCCTCCTACCCAAAAGTCTACAATGCTACACACACACACGCAATTTAAACATACAAACTCAATCATTTTACATCTACTCTGTTACCCTAGGATGTTTGAAATCAAAATTAGATCAATTAGCATTAAAACACTGAAAAAGTCCTCAAAACCAGGAACTGCTATTCAGTGTATCTATTAAAAATAAAATTTTACCATTGAAACAAGGTTACTCTCATGTTTCTGCCTTTGTTACCATGATCCTTAAACTCTTAGGTAATAAAAAAAGAAATGGAACTGAAAAGAGAGATAAGTCTGATGCTGCGGTGGAGGCTGGTAGATAGTTAACAACCAGCTCAAAGTAAGGGAAAAAAAACTGATTTGTAGCATTTGTTAACCTCTGTCACAGCCAGTTTCAAGCTACCAGTGTGACGTCACTGAAAGCAGAGCTGGGAATATCTATGCACAATTGGCTCTTGCAAGGTGGTGCAAGTTGATTCCCCCACTGGATGCCTGGGTTTTTAAATATACCAACACAGGATTATGGGTGGAGAGGTCAGTACTAGTTACTGTGTGCAGTCGCTACGTAACATAACCCACACAAATCCTGGCCCCCACGTCACCCAGTCCCAAAATAAAGAGACATTCAAACACAAATTCCAGAAGCTCTGAAAAACATTATCAGTTTGAGGGGTTTATGTTTCATGCAGGTGCTTCATCCAGGAATCTCCCCATCTTGTTCTTTCTTCAACATTTTACACTTACGTTAAAGGCCAAAACCACACAGTCTCATACATATGTACACATGTGTACATGTGTGTGTGCACACACACAGATCCTCATCCTGCTCCCCCATTCAATCCACACCACCTCCACTTACACACCACACTCACTGTCCATGACATCCCCCTAGTGCACAGCGCCCTGGGAAGCATACTTCTCCCAATCTGACTGCTTTTCTCCAGTTCTAGTGAGTAATATTTTCATTCCATTACAATAACACAATGGTATTTGTCAGTGTCACTTCTGCGGCATCGCAATAACAATAACAGAGAACAGTTACCTAATTCCCATGCTATGCCAGGCACTCAGCTGAGCACGTTACACCAAGAGACTAATTCACGTAGCGGAGCTGGGCTCACACCAGGCAAAATGGCACATGAAACTCAATGTTTTTAACTACCATACTCTGCCAATTCTCAGGCCCATCTGAAGAAAAACCACAGTAAGACCTTCGCCAAGTCAAACTTTCTGTGCCTCAGTCTCCTCATCTATAAAATGGGGCTAGTAACAGTATGTACCTCAGAGGGTTTGGAGGAGAATTAGCTGAGATAACATATGTGAATGCTTAGAACCATACCTGGCACATAATGAGAGCTATTATGTTACCTAAGTGTCACCGCAAAAGTGTTAACCAGTACTAATTGGCTCCTCACAGCCTATAGAATCCCATGATATTTTCATAGTGTCTTCTGCTAAAGTCCCAGGGACTTGCAAAAAAATTTTTTGTAAAGGATCAGATAGTAAATAGTTTGGGCTTTGCAGGTCACATAGGTTCTCTGTCACATAACCTGCTTGGGGTTTCTACGTCCGTAAAAATGCAAAAACCACTCTTAGCTTGTGGGCTGCAGCAGGCCTACCTGCATAGCGTGCTGTCCCCTGTTCTAGAATGAGAGAGACAGAGAGAGGCATGTTTTAAATACCATAGTTTTTATGGAACCAAATACATGAGCTCTGAAAGAGACACACGTATAGCAATCACACGTTCCCTCAGCAAATATTCACTTATCAATTACTATGCGCTAGTTGTCATTCTAGATGCTGAAGCTACAAAGATAGAGAAGTATGCACTTGACCTTTGGGATGCTCATAGCTTAATAGCAAGACAACCACAGTACAGTGTGTGGTGAGTGCTTCAATAAAGGAGGGAGAGACCTGCTCTGGCTAGGGGAAGTTTGATCGATGAGGAGAGGATCCACAGAGAAAAAGATGCTTGAGCTATACATTACAAGATGTGAGGAATTCATTCAGCAGACAGAGGCATAAAAAAGCAAGGAGGTATTCAGAAAAATGCATTTCTAGAGTTAGAGGAAGCCCACGAAGTCAGTGAGAGCTAGATCAGGGAGAGAGGGCTCAGCACACACCCACTGAGGTACTGGGACTTATACTGTAGGCCTCTGGCTTTCAAATTTTTTAACACAGAAATGTGTCCTTGAGCAACATCTTAGTTTAGAGCCCTGAGTGTAAAAGCAAATCTGCTTGAAAGAGGGTGGTAAATCCAGAGCACCTCCTTCCTGCTGGCCGTCTTCACCGTGGGCAGGTCAGGGCAAGCTCTGGGCCTCCCGGCAGCACAGCTAGAAATCCACAGCCAGGATCCACAGCCCCTGGCAAAGGGAAACAAGCTCAGGGGTTAGGGAGGTCTTGCCGCAGTGGCTTCCCTTAAACTAATTCTTCTGAAGTCAATGAAATTCCATACATCTATTTTTATCCTGAGCAGACATCCTGTTCTTCCCCAGCACCTCTGCTGGCCGCAGGCTTGCCCCACACAATAGAACACTTGCTTACATACCATCTTGTGCTATTACCTGATTGTTTCCTGAGTGTGCTTTCTCCCCATCTGGATGAACTGGCCTGAAGACAGGACACGCTTCTTGCTTCTCTTACATCCCTCTCAACAAGAAGCACAGGGCAAGATGCTATTGAAGGGAAACCTCTTCCAATCCTAAGAGTCTAAGACTTCCCCTAGGAGAAAAGGATTATCAAAAAAAAAAAAAGTGGTAACATGATGAAGCCTCCCAAGGCAAGCACTAACTAAGTGCAAGTAGATTTCCTGCAGAGCGGTTTGTATGTTTCAGGGCTGATGGTTGAGTGTATCAGATTGTTCAGTTCACAATATTATTGTTTTGGGTCCATACACAAGCCCTCTCCCCTAAATTTTTTATGATTCTCTTCCATCTCCACTGCTTAGCCTGATTTCCCTCCCTATAACAGATGACCATTTTATTGCATTTTTATGTTTGTATTCTTTGACTATTGTCTTGTATGCCAATATTATAATATATGGAAATGGTATGTTCTCAGGTTTTAGGTATCATTCTATCTCTTCCTTTTTTAACCCAGCATGATGTTTTTTAAAAACCTAGCCATATTGGACTTCTGGCCAAGATGGAGGCATATATAGATATGCTTTGCTTCCGCACACAAACAAAAGAAGGACAACAACAAATTTAAAAACAAAAAACAACCAGAACTGCCAGAAAATTGAACTGTATGGAAGTCCAACAGCCAAGGAGTTAAAGAAGAAACAATCATCCAGACTGGAGGGGCGGAGATGGGCAGCTTGGGCACAGAGGACATGCAGCAAGGTGACAGACTGGGCAGGTGGGCAGCAGCTGGAAGACTGGGCTGTCCCACATTTACATGTGGATAAGCCAGGAGGGACAACTGGGGAGAGAGACAGACCACGCAACCCAGGGCTCCAGAGAGGGAAACTAAAGCCTCAAAACCTCTGGATGTAAAAACCTGTGGGGGTTGCAGCACTGGGAGAAAGTCCCAGCCTCACAGGAGAGTTTGTTGGAGAGACCCATGGGGTCCTAGAACATATACAAACCCACCCACCTAGGAATCAGCACCAGAAGGGCCCAATTTGCTTGTGGGTAAAGGAGGAAGTGATAGAAAGCGGGGTGGGAGCTGAACAAGCAGTATAGTTCCCTCTCTGACCCTCCCCCACATATAGTGCCACAACACAGTGACATGGGTTGCTCCACCTTGGTGAATACCTAAGGTCCACCCCTTACAACGTAACAGGTGTGCCAAGACAAAGAACTGTGGCCCAAATGAAAGAACAGATCAAAACTCCAGAAAAAGAACTAAGCTATTAAGAGGTAGACAACCTATCAGATGCAGAGTTCAAAACACTGGTAATCTGGATGCTCACAGAATTGATTGAGTACAGATGCAAAATAGAGGAAGAAATGAAGGCTATGCAAAGTGAAATAAAAAAAAATATAAAGGGAACCAACAGTGAAGGGAAGGAAACTGAGACTCAAATCAACGATTTGTAACAGAAGGAAAAAATAAACAATCAACCAGAACGGAATGAAGAAAAAAGAATTCAAAAAAATGAAGGGAAGTTGAGGAACCTCTGGGACAACTTTAAACGTTCCAACTTCTGAATCATAGGGGTGCCAGAGAAAAGGAAGAGTAAGAAATTGAACACTTATTTGAAAAAATAATAATGGTAAACCTCCCCATTCTGGCAAAGGAAATAGACTTCCAGGAAGTCCAGGAAGCTCAGAGTCCCAAAGAAGCTGGACCCAAGGAGGAACACACCAAGATACATCAAAATTAAATTACCCAAGATTAAAGATAAGGAGAGAATCTTAAAAGCAGCAAGAGAAAGGGAGACAGTTACCTACAAAGGAGTTCCCATAAGACTATCAGCTGATTTCTCAAAAGAAACCTTACAAGCAAGATGGGGCTGGAAAGAAGTATTCAAAGTCATGAAAGGCAAGGACCTACAGCCTAGATTACTCTATCCAGCAAAGCTATCATTTAGATTGGTAGAGCAGATAAAGTGCTTCCCAGATACGGTCAAGTTAAAGGAGTTCATTATCACCAAGCCCTTATTACATGAAATGTTAAAGGGACTTATCTAAGAAAGAGAAGATCAAAACACTGAACAGTAAAATGAGGACAAACTCACAACTATTAACAACTGAGCCTAAAAATAAAAGCAAACTAAGCAAACAACTAGAACAGGAACAGAATCACATAAATGGAGGTCACGTGGAGGGTTATCAACGAGGAGGGGTAAGGGGAGAATGGGGGAAAAGATACAGGAAATAAGAAGCATAAGTGGTAGGTACAAAATAGACAGAGGTAAGTTAAGAATAGTATAGGAAAGGGAGAAGCCGAAGAACTTATATGTACAACCCATGGACATGAACTGGGTGGGGGGCGGCGGTGGAGGCGGGAATGCTGGTGGGGTGGGGCAGGGTAGAGGGAGATAAAGTGGAGAAAAAAATGGGACAACTGTAATAGCATCATCAATAAAGTACACTTTAAAACAAATAAAATAAAATCTATCCGTATTGCCAAGCATGCATCTAATCCATTTCTCTGTAATCTGCAGCTACCACATTTTGTATACCCAGCCCCCCAGAGTGGTTCCATTTCCCCACCCACAAACAGTGCCGCGGTGAGCATCCTTACTCATGCCCCCTACACATCTGTGTAGGAAATTCTCAGGCATGTATGGAACAGGAACAGGAAAGCCGAGTCACGGGATGTGAGGTTAAGTACTGCCAGGGTGCTCTCTAGAGAGGCTGCCACCGTCCCCCTGCCACTAGCCATGCCAGAGCGTTTCTGAGGTCCACATTCCCACCAACACTGTGCAGTACCCAGTGCTATGGACTGATATGTGTCCCTAAAAAGATATGTTGAAGTCCTAACCAACCATAGCTTAAAACGTGATCATGTTTGGAAATAGGATCTTCATGGATGCAGTCGTTATGATAAGGTCATTAGGGTAGGCCCTAATCCAATATGACTGGTGTCCTTATAAAAAAGGCAGGAATTTGGACACAAAGACAGACATACACAGAGGAAAGACAATGTTAAGACACTGACATGGGGAGAACACCGTGCGACGATGAAGGCGGAGATTGGAGTGACACATCTATAAGCAAAGGAAGGCCAAAGACTGCTAGCAACCCAGCAGAAGCTAGGAGAGGAGGAAACAGATTCTCCCTCACAGCCCTCAAAAGGAACTAACGCTACCAACACCCCGACTTTGGACGTCTGGACTCCAGAACTGTGAGGTAATAAATTTGTGTTACCTAAGCCATTTATTTTTTGGTATTTTGTTGCAGCCAACCTAGGAAACATCCACTCGGTTTTCCAGGTTCTGCCAGTCTGATAGGTATAACATAATATCTTGTTACTTTATTTTTATTTCTCTAATCACTGAGTTTGAATATCTTTATATGACCTTGTGAACTGCCAATTTCCATCCTTCTGTCCACATTTTCATAGAGGCTCTCCTCTTTTTCTTGTTTATTTGCAACAGCTCCTTCTAAATTCCAAATATTAGTCCCTTAGAGTCTGATACTTTACAAACATCTTCTCCCAAACTATCATCTGTCTGTTAACTTTGCCAATTCCTCACTAGGCAGAACTATTTAATTTCTATTGAATCAAATTTATTGATTTTTCGATTACAGTTTGTGCAGTTGGGGTTTTGCTTAAGAAATCCTTCCCAACACCTATGTTACAAAGATATTCTCCTGCATAATGTTCTACCAACTGTATTGTTTTCCCTTTAACATTTAGTCAATACATGCATATAGTATGAGCCAGAGAGCGGTTTAGAACCTGTAAAACAAAACGCTCCAAAGCGTAGTGGCTGAAACAAACATTTATTTTGCTCACATACCGCCTTGTTGGTAGGAATCAGTAAGGATGGTTTCTTCGTGGCACAGAATGTCAGCTGAGAGGGCTCCACGGGGGCTGAAGGGTGCGCTTTCACGATGGCTCGCTTACATGGCCGGCAAGTTCATGCCGGCTATCAGCGGGGAGTCCGGCTAAGGCTGAGGCCTGGGGGCCACGGTTCCTTTCCACTTGTACTTCATTCATAGCCTGCTTGGGCCTCCTCACATCTGATGGCTGCGTTCCAAGGAAAAAGAAAATAGAAAAAGCAAAGCCGGAACCACATTATATAACCTAGCTTCAGGAATCACTTGACATTACTTCCACTGTGGTCAATACCGGGCCAGAATCAAGGGGACAGAACAGATACCCTACCTCTCAATGGGAAAAGCGCAAACGTCACATCGTAAGGAGCACGTGTGGGAGGGGTAATAATGCTGCAATCATCTTTGGGACTAGAATTTGCCACAAGATCTAATTTTATTAGTAGGTCATCTTTAACATTTCTTAAATTCCTTTATACACATGGGTCTGTGGCTGAGCTATTCTGTTACACTGTTCTATCTGTATGGTTTTTGCTGCAATAAGACTCTTAATGTGTTTTAATATCCAACAGGGTAAGTTCCTCTCTTCATTCTCCTTTTCCAAACTTGTAAGTTATTCATAAACATTTATTTTTTTTCTACTACTTTTTAAATATACCTAGCAGGCCCCTAAAAACAATCCTACTGAAATTTTGTTGGGGTTGCCTTGACTTTATAATTTAATAGAGGAAAAATAAACATAATTTTATAGTGTCATCCCATTGAAATACATAGAAATCACCCTGACCATTTATTCAGGATTCCTTTTGTAGCTTTGAAGAATATTAATATTTTTCACACAGAAGCCTGATATTTTCAGTTGTTGTTAATCCCTAAATATTTCATAGTGTTGGTTCTTCCATGAATGTTATTCTTTTTAAATTATATTTTCTAATCTGTTTTTGCTGCTATTGAGAGATTCTATTGATATTCATGAGCTGCTCTGGCATCTGCCAACCTTGCTTAATTGTAGGTTGGTTAAATCTGTTGTTTTTGCAATCTAAGTGATCAGTTTCACTCCTTTCCCTCTAATTCGCACCTATTTATTTTTCTTTATTTACAATGTTGGCAAGGAAGTCAAGTGTTGCAATAGCACTGGAGGGTGACAATGGAGGTCCTTATCTTGTTCCTGATTTTAAAATGGAACTCATCTTTCTCCGTTAAGTTTAATTTGTGCTTTAAATTTTTCACCACCGGCCTCTTCTCATTTTCCTCCTAGCTCTATGGACGTGTCTTTCGGTCATCTCAGCCCGTTCTTGCTCCTCCACACAGTCCTAAAGTCAACTCCGGCCCTGGCCAGTGTGATTCAGTTGGCTGGGGCATCATTCTGTAACCAAAAGGTTGCGGGTTTGATTTCCCATCAGGGCACATACCTAGGTTATGTTTCCATCCCCCAGGTCTGGGCGCACAGGATCCCCAGCCTGGGAGCATACGGAAGGCAATCAATCGATGCTCCTCTCGCATCGATGTTTCTCCCTCCTTTCCCCTCTCTTTAAAAAGCAATGAAAAGATGTCCTCAGGTGAGGATAAAAAAATTAAAAATCAACTCCTCCTTCTCCTTCCCACCTCCCACGTACATATCATTAGTTCCTAAATGCTATCCACTCCGCCTCCCAAATACTTCTCCAATCTATACCTCTGCATACCACCACAGCCACCACCCTAGACCAAACCCCGTCTTTCACTGCAAAAATCTCTTATCTGGTCTTTCCACAGTCACTTTAGTCCTCCAAACCATTCTTCACCCAGCAACCACAGTGAACTTTTTAAAATATAAAAATGTTCAAGTCACTTCTTTGCTTAAAGTTCTTCAAGGACTTAAACTCCTTCCTCTTAGTTTAGCATGTCCACTGTGGGTTGCATGTCCCAACTGCACCTGCGTCTCCATTCTTGCTCACTCCTCTCCTGCTGGCTTGCCTGCACCCCGGTGTACAGTGTTATTTCTACTACACCCAGCTACCTCACCTCAGGGTCTTCACACATGCTGTTCCTCTTCCTGAAACCAGGGCCTTGCTTGCATTCTTCCAGGGCACACTACACAATCCCAGGGAACACAATTCACCTCGCTGCCTCACCCGTGTGTAGAATTAAACTCTCTTAAAGGAGAGGTGGTTTTTTCTAACTGCCAAAGAGTCATCATTATCGGCTAAATCAGAGTTGTCTAAGACACTCTTCCCCTGCACCTTTGGGATCTCTTAAATGTCAATGAGAGGGGGAAATCTTCTCTGACCCGCCAATCAATGTTAGGGCTCCTTCTCAGTCACTATTCCTAATACTTTGCCTTCATGGCACTTACCATAACTATAGTTATACAAGTTTGGTAATTATTCATGATGTGTCTCTCTCCCCAGTGGATGGTAAGTTTCACAGGGATAATGATGGTTTCTGCAATGTTCTGTCCTATATTATTCTCAGCCTACTATGGAAGGCATACTCAAATGAGAAGTGACAAAGGAATAAATGAATGAACAAGCCAAACGGCTCTCTCTTCTAGGTACACAGGTCTTATCTGCTGTCTGAATATATCTAGGCTCCTTTTAGCAACTGCCTAAATTTCCATCCTTCTAACCCACAGGATGCAGATCCAGGGAGAGGGTTTTCCAGAGGCTCCACACAGGAAATAGAGTCCCACAGGACCATGACACCACATTGCTCAGTTATCACAGGAGCCACCAATTCTAACATGCTGCAAACCATGGAGGTTGACCAAATTTTCCTCCTCTGGATAGGAAACAAGAATAATCCTCAGCCCATAGCACCTGGACAACCAGGACCTCACCCACCCCCCCTTCCTAGAGACCACTTCTCAAGCCTATATTCTTTCATGCAAAAGAGAGGTCAGGAGCCTGAGCCTGTGACACTTTGGGCCACCAGTTGAGTGTGTCCTCTAAGGGCTACTGGTCCACAGGCTACAAGGTCATTTGTCTCATTTTTCTCATCCAACCCCCAGCCAGCAGTGCCAGTGAGTAGACAATTACTGACTGCCAACTATGTGCCCACCTTGGTACACAGCAATACAAGCAATAATCTTTGCTACAAACAAGTATATGCTCTAGCTGGGGAGACCAGAGTAACACCCAGAAACACGTGTGAGGAGGGAAGAAACTCTGAGCAGAGATTTGGAACAACCAGACTTAGCACCGAGCCAATCTGAAAGGTGTGGAGGAAAATGGTTCCAAGCGAGAGCAGTGGAGAGGTCCTGGCCAGAAATCTAGAGCTCTGCTCCCCTCTGCTGTCTCTTTGTAGACTAAAGATCTGCCCCAGCAACCAAGGAGGGAAAAGGAGAGAGGGCAAACAAAGAGGCAAAGAACAGGACAGAAGGGCAAAGAAAAAGGAAACAATTAAGTACACCAGTGAAGCCCAAACATGTCTAATTATGACAGCTCATATCTATGCCCTTTCTCACACAGCACCTACACAGGGGCTGCCTCACTGGATTCCCCCACAGCCCTGAAAGGACACTTTACAGATGGGAGGCTGCAGCCCCAAATGACTGTGAAATTCTCCAGGCTTATATAGCTGACTAGTGACGGTGCTAGAACCCACACCCCTGGCCTTCTGACTCCAACATCGTCCTCTTTCCCCTAAACCATGTGGCCTTCAAAAACAGCAAGTTAGAGGACAGACAAAGGGGGAACTGGCTTCCAGTAGTTTGCCCCACCTCTGTAAGCCCTCATCTCCCCTGCCACACTCACCTCCTCCCACCCACCCACACACACAGGAAACTACAGGTCTTTGGAAAGTTGCCCTGTTGGCTTCCTAAGGACTGTGCTATTGTTTATTTGTCAAGAACCTCAACAGGGCCTCTGCTGCCAAACATCTTGTTCTAGGAACCAAAGGGTCAACACGAGGAGATAAGGCTGGCGCTGTCCTCAACGTCCCTAAAAGTCATCACCTGTAGGCACGGGTCTAGGTGCTCGGGTGGATAGGAGGAACTTACGGTGATGTCAGGTACCTGATGCATAACAGTGACAGTGACATCCATAGCAACTCGCTCTTCTTGAGCACTTACTATCCACCACCAAGGCAAGGGCTTTTAATGGCTTTGCTGAATTTTTATAATTAAACAAAGGGGTAGGTTCTAGTCTTCCACGATAAACTGAGGCTCAGAGGGCTGAACGGGTTACGCATCCAGCAGGGGACAGAACCAGGGCTCAAATCAGGTCTTTCGGACTCTAGGGGCCAAACTTGTATCCACTGTATACACCCCCTCTTTGCTTTCTAAATAACCAGCGGTGGGAAGGATATAAACCCCAAACACCGATACAGTTAATGTCTGCCAATACCCAGAGAAAGCTTCAAAGAAGAGAGAGCCTGGTGTGGATCTACAAGAAGGGAAAGGACAGACAAGGGGCCCGAGGTCACAAATACAGAAGAAATGTTGGGAGCAAACATGGGAATGACCTGATCGGGTTTATGTTGGAAGCGGAACTGAAGCAGCTGAGTGGTGCTATGAAGATCATTCCCAATGATGGCTGGCCCTTCGGACTACTACATTTAGCATCAGAAACAAGCCAGACGGCAAGGGAGAACAGGGAAAAGAAGAGTCCCTAGTCACTGGGGTTCGTTCGGAAGTACAGAGTAAGGCCTTGACTACTGTGTCCCATCATCTGATTATTCAGCCCTCAGGTCTCTGGGGCACAGCGTCCACCCCCAGAGTAGCTCCCTCCAATATTGCCAGTCTCCTCCCTTGCAATCGAGCAGGTGTGTGCAGGTGAACACCCTTGACGGGTAGGAATAGCCCTCTCCCTCAAGTAAAGGAAAAAGGACTTGGAAAAAAGTGACTCAATGGCAAGGGTGGACACAGGTATTGGCAGTCAGTGAGGATCCCACGGCACTGGATCCTCTCCATCAGGGATAAGCCATGGTCCCCACCCTCCTACGCCCAGTATTACGCAGTTTTCTGTCCTATCCCGTTGCAGCCGCATCTACACGTCACAGTCTAGCCTGGCTAGCTGCCCACAGTCCATTCCATTTGCTTACTGGGGACCATCGAACAGTGTGTCCAGGTTCCTGGGGAGCCTGGGGACTTAGTGTTGTACCAGACCCTCTGTCTGCCTCAAGCCTAGGGATGGAAATGTGTCTGCGAAACCTCATCAACTCGCCCCAGTATGTTTCCAGCCTCCGGTGCGGCCCCCACAGCCTGTGCCCTCCTCCCCGCTCCCCATCACCAGAACGCAGCACCCAGATCTTCCTGGGGACCTGCAGCCTCTGAGAAACAAGCATCATAAAACCAAAGAGGACCTGTCTCCCAAAAGTTAAAAGTCGTTACTGGTCAGGCGAAAGGATGTACATTTGGCCAAATGGCACTAAGATTTGTAGTTCTCCATTATTAAGAAGACCTGCTGAAGTGAGCATGATTTTAACTGTTTGGTTCTAAACTTTAAATATATATATATAGTGACTTTACCATTTAAAGTATATAAGACAGCAACCACAAAATTGAAATTCTGTCTTTCAAAGGGTTTTATGTACTCCTCTAACTAAAAACAGCTTCACAATAAAAATATCCAGTTTTACAAGTGAACCCAACCCAAAATAGTAACTACGGCCTTAGGGGCTATTATCCCATCAGTGTATGAAGGATTTAGGGCACATAAATGCCTGTTAACACAGTAAGCATGATAATCTGATTTATAAAGTGACCCTTGCCAGGGCCCTCGCAGCGCCCCGCAACTCCACCGCCTCGACTAAATCACCCTACAAGCCTAACGGGCTCTCCCTGTAAAACACGACCCACCCTACAAAAAATTCCCGATGGAAGGCGTTCTACAGCAAAGTGGTCGCAGCAAAAGGGGGTTGCAGTTGGAAGGAGAGCACTTGAAGTGTCGAATTCCCATGCTCGATGCATGCTATGCACGCGGGAGCGAATAATGGTCCCAAGGCAAAGGAACGTTACAAGGAGGGTTACGCAGCGCCCACCGCCAGCTGGCCTAGCAAATTTGGCATTTGCTTGTTACAAATGAACCCAGCTGGGTTCTAAACTTGGGGAATCCAGATGACTATTTCTACTAAAAAGCAAGAGGGACTCTTTTTTTTCCAGACCCCTCCTGGGGGTACGGAATTTGGAAACCTTCTCTCAACCTTGGCCAGCTCCAAGTTGCTCTGAGAAGTCTGCCGAGCCTCAGCAGTGTGTGTGTCTCACAAGAGGTGGAGTTATCTGTCACATCTGCTATGAGACAATTTTATCATAGCAAAATAAAAGACACCTCTCAAAATTTACCCTCCAGTCCTAGATGTCAGCGGACAACTGAAATTTTTCAAAAGTCCTAAGAACTTCCTAAATGTCTTCAAAGTCTTAGTGAAGAGGCAACACTGCCCCCTGGGAGAAAAGCATGCAGTGAAGAAGAAAACGAAAGATCTATTCACCGGCAGATGGTGGCGGCCACACGATGTTGCATTCCACCACCTGCCTCATTCCCATCAATGGAGCAAAGTTTTTATTAAGGTTAATGTAAGGATTCAGCCAAACAGATTCACCCATACACCTGGTAGGATGGCAGATTGTTTGAGCCTCTCTAAAAAGCAATCTCCCAATGGCTATTGGTGGTCTTTAAAATGCCTAGATCCTGATCCAATCTGTTTCTGGGCATGTGTTCTAAGGAAATCAGCAAAATGTGTTCAACGAGCAAAGCACACTGATGCTCACCACCACGCTGTGGAATCTACAAAGAGATCAGAAATGATCCAGTAGCTCAGCAATGAGGGAACAGTCAGGTAAATGCTGGTAAATCCATAGACAAGGTATTATGTTGCCTTTAAAAGTGATACATACTCCACTGAAAAATACAATATAAGATCTAAATAAAACGGAACAAAAACTGTATACATAGTGTAAAGATGTCAATTCTCTCCACCTTATTGCATAAATTCTATGTGATCCTCATCAAAATCACGAAAGAGGTTTTGTTTGTCCATTTTCTTGAGAGGATAGAAATTTGACAAGATTATTCCAAAGTCGCCTGGAGAAAGGGTCCACGTGAAAATAGCCAAAAAATATTTTTTAAAAGAAAGACTAGCAAAGGTACTCAACTTCCCTATTTTGAAAGTACATTATAAAGCTACAGTAACTAAAACAATACAGTAGAAATGCAGAAATAGACAGTCCAATAAAACAGACCAGAAAATTCAGAGGAGACCAAAGTTTACATAAGAATTTAGTATATGAGAAAGGTGACATTACAAATCAGAAGGAAGAAGATAAATTATTCAATAAGTGGTATAAGGCAACTAGCTAGATGTTTGGGAAAACTTTTAAACTAGACCCCTACATTATAACGTTTGATTTTAACATGAAAATAAAAACATTGTTTAATTGCTCATAGGGAGGGTGAGTGAATTGTCTAAATTATCTTGGAATAAATTAGACTCTTCACATGAAATAAAATAATTGGAAAAAATTAATAAATTTGATCACATAAACACTTTACATTACTATAAGTTACAACACCACGAACAAGGTAAAGGACAAAAATTTGTGAAATTACCTCTAATACATATGACAAGTAACTACTTTCCTTACTATCTAAAGACATAACATATCAATAAGAAACATAACAACAATATGACAGAAAAATGTGCAAAGTACACAAACAGTATTTTGTAGAAAAATAAATATAAGTGGCAAAGAAACACACAGCCTCAATAATACTAACACAAGTTAAAACAACAGTGACTTCCTGTTGGCTTGGTTTGTTTATTTGTTTTAGGGTCACGTAATGACAAGGGTGAGAAAAGCCAGAAAGCTCACTCAGAGCTGGTGAGAATGTGAACGGATAACCATTTCTGGAGGGTAATTTTCCCATACCCTTTAATATTTTAAATGTGAACCCTCTCCTTAGCCCAGAATTTCCACTTCCAGGAATTAATCTTACCTAAACGCTCACAATTATGCAGAGAAATATATGTGCAAGGATGTTCAATACAGTGTTGTTTATAACAGCGAAAAAATGAAAACCAGTTAAAGAGTTATCAATAAGATTTCCATGGGATGGAAGACCTAGCAGCAGTTAAAACAATGAGATGGATTTGAGTGCAATAACATGTAAGATGTCCAATATATGGTAAGTGCAAAAGTCATGTTGAAAAGCTGTATGGATAATATGAAGCATATTTTATATGTTTATGAACATAAAACAATATCTGAAAAAAAATATAAGACATTGTAAAAAAATAAAATAAAACTGAGGGGAGAGGTTGCAGGAAGTGAGGGAATAAAGTAGATAAGAAGAGGGAGGGTGTTTACTTTTCATTCAATATCCTTCTGTACCTTTCAAGGTTTTTTGTGGGGTATTTTTTGACAATACACAGGTATTGCTGTTTAAGTCAATAACTAATAAACAGTTAAAGTTTTAAAATTTAAGCACTTTAATATTTATCAAGACTCATTTACAGATCCAGAGAAGTAATTATAATGTAGTGTAAAAGGAAAGACCAGATTATATTAAAAGTATACTCTCAACTATCTTAAAAATAATATCTAATATGCCATAGGAAAAAATGCTGGCAGGAAAAACATCGAAATGGTAATAGTAGTTACCTCTAGTTATAACGCTATAACCTATTTTTACTTGATTCTTTTTATTTTTTATTTTTCAAATTTTCCAAATTAATATTATATATAATCAGAAAAAATGATCAATTCAAAATTTGCTAGGTGAATTATTTTATATACTACACTTGAGCAGGAATCAAGAGGAGGAAAAATGTGGGACATAATCCCTCCTTCAAACAATTTACTATTTCACAGATGTGAAAATGTATAGGTAAAAACCATTAGAGATCCAGATAGGACAATAAAGAGCCAAGTGATAAACTGAAACTTATCAAATGTCAAAAGTATAGAAGAGACAATATGATCAACGGGACAACAGAAAGAAAAGATTGGTCCCAATTATTAGCATCTCCCTAACCAGGCACCCAGGGGAATGATCTTGAGAAATATAAGAGAGTCAAAACTACACACATGGTTTATTCTGGGCATCAGGGGGTCCGCTTCTTCAAAATAATGCCTTCTCCACACACCGATACCTGAAACTCGCAATTGAAAGTTTATCCACTTATTTCACATTCTCTATCCCTGATGAAAAGCAAATGGGCCGGGAGTGCCAACACTGTACACTTCAGGGCACCCTTCCAGCCTCCCTGTGCCAGTGACAGACATCGCTCATCAATCTTAACACTTCTCCCTGTGAGATCATCTCAGATTCCTTCTCAGCACAACACTCCATGCACTTCCCACCAAATGATCCAAGTTGGGATATGAGTGGAAAACTATTCGTCATCCCCTATTCACATGAGAATAGCAGACTTGCATCTGAATAAGAGTTGAGAATTTTACAAAGTTCTGTCACATCCACAATTTCATTCAAGCATGCATTATTCTCTTTTCCCACACACAAAATGGAGGACTTGAGAGTTTCCACAAACAGCTCATGGACCTACCACTATTGGAAAGCAGATTCCAGATTCTAATATGGACCCTAATCCTCCCTCCAAGCCCAAGGCTCTTTCTTGAAGCACTCCTCTCTCATACAGCAGTGTAAAACCGTTGACCTTATCCTCTTCTGATGCCAAGAGCAGGGAGTTTGAGGATCTTGGGAAGCGCTGAGGATCAGGAGAGAGCATCCGCAAAGGCAAGTAGGCTCTCAGAACAGAATGGATACTGTAATTTTGCCAAAAGCCAGCTCTTGACACTGGGGGGACCAGTGAATATACTCAAGTTCCTAAACACAACCGGTGTGTGACTGGAATTCCACCCAGAACCCCGTTACGGGCAAGAACAGTCCCCCACACGCACATACATGTAAGCCCAGTGGAGGTGCGCTGCACAGACGGGTCCTGGTGTCCCAGGGCTGACAAAAAGATTTGGGTCATTTCGCCTCCTTCATCGCAGTGCCCCTGCTTTCTGCTCCCCAGGCTCCAAACGACCAGAGCCAGCTAGAGGGGCACTGCCAAGATCTCCACCAAGTCCCAAACACCCAGGGGAACTATCGCAATCTAACAGGTCAACATCTCCTTTAGTCCTTCAAACTGGTCTCTCAGATCTGCCTGGACTGCCTGCTCCATGCTTTGAAGCTCCTCTCATCTGGCTCCACTGGGAGGCATGTTAAGGTTAACTTCCATAGGCAAGAGCTTCTCTTTGAAAAAATAACTATGAGAGTGTGGGGGCGGCGGGTATGTGTTTTCCAAAGACAGCCATCAACTCACCCTCCAACGTAATCCAATTCAATATTGAACATGCAACAGTCCTAAAAGTGTTTTAAAACACCAGAATTAGATAGCGTGTTGAATTTGAGGTTAACATACAGATTCTTGACTTTAAAAGGCTAGACTTTCACAACAAACTCTCGTTGCCATAGAGACAGCATAAGCCTATGTAAACTTCAGGAATTCATATTCATAGAAACTCCTGAAGCAAGACCAAATGTTGGCCCTAACATTCCTGCTCTTGCCAACTTCCAAATAGTGCACAAATTATGCCAAAAATAAATGGGTGTGACTAATACAAGCTTAGAACATTTTTTTTTTATTTTACCTTGAGGGCCACATTTGTTGATGTAGGAGCTGGGTGTGTAAAGTACACTCCCCCCTCCATAAATCCCTCTGTTTTATTTACACTTCCTAAAAGACCCGCGTGCACATTTTTTCCATAAAGTGTACAACTGCTAGTAATCACATTTTATTTCATTCTGTGCCCCAGTTCTATTTTAACACCGTGTCTCTTCCTTTTTGTTTGTGTTCCATTAAACACATACTAGAGACAAAGCAGTAAAGCTTTAACTCTTCTGGTCCCAAATACACACCCCAGGGCTGCAGAATCGCCAAACGGCTTTCGGACTGGCAACACCTCCGAGCTCTGCGAGTCCAGGGTAAATCCTATTACAAGCTCAGGGATGTCAAATTGGCTTCTGCTACTGACCTTCTTTCTCGTGACCTCTTCCCCAACCCTCCAGGCCCCAATCCCAAATCCCTCGTTTCTCCCGCACGGAGGTCAACCTGTGTGACAACTGTGCTCTGCCCTGAATCTACTCTATCCTCTACTGGAAACTCGCTGCTAATTACTGTAGTCACACTTCTTAATTCAACAAGCACCAGGCGGCTGCCTGCCATCTCCCCAGTGGGATGGGTCACCAGCTAGCTCACTCAGGTCACTAAGTCGGCATTTATTTCCTGATAGGAGATGGCATTACAAGGTAGCTGTTCCAACATGAATGGTAATCAACAATAATTAAGAGTGATACACCCATTCTGACTCACACGACAGTGTTTAAAAAAACAAAACCTAAGGAGGGTAGAGGAAGGAGAAAAGAGAAAAAAAACTGATTAAACAAGACATAAGTTTTTCACCTCAACTTAGAATTTCTGGAAAAAAATGTATGTCTTGGTTTTCTTTTCATTCACACAGAAGAAGTGCCTCCACATTGGGACCACAGTGAAAAGCAGTGAATTTGAATTTTCCATAAAGTAAGGAAATTTTACACTCAAAGTCTAAATCCCTTCACCGTGGCACCCAGAGGGAACACCAGATCTCAGGATGGGACCGCACAAAATCTCCCCTCTGCCCAGGGAGGCCATCACGACTGTTCATTCCGTGGCTGATGCCGACTTCCAATCTCAGAAACAGGAAATCAACTATAACCAAGCCTCTTTCTTCCAGAAGTTGTTTAACCTGAGCTACAGAAATGGACTGTTGCCCACCCAGATTCTCAGCTCTAATCTGGAGTCTTCCTTTCTTAGTCCTACTGAGCTCCAAGCCTTGATGGGTAAACAGAGACTCCAAGCATCCCAGTTGTGCCTTACCAATGGGTCACATGCCCCCAGCTCATGATTCAATGAAGCTTTATTTTAACCATGATTGAGATTACTCGTGATCTACATGCACCCTTCTCACCACCACTGCCACCGCCACCCCCGCCCTCATCTTAAATAAGGTTCCCAAAATCGGACCTTGAGACCATGATTCACTTGCCAGGAATCTATCAATAAAGTATTTCCAAGAGAAAGCAAGAAGGAAAGAGGCGGGCATGGGTGCAAATCCAGCTCAGCCTTGGCCTGATCCCACGGGCATTTAGAACAAAAAATGTCTCGTCGAGGTGCAGAAGCTGGCTGGCCCTTCTCTCTCCCACACACATTTGCAATGGGCCGTCCCCGGGTGGATGGAAAGCCCCAGTACTTCCGACTCTCTGTGCTGTGGTCCGAGCAATGCCGGTGGCCCAAGTGAAAAAGGCCATGGGTGCCAGTCTGGGAGCCAAGTAGAGTGAGGCTGGGCAGTGGGCACTCAGAGTGGTAAAAGGACCTGGAGGAGTGGGGGTGGTGACACCGACAGTGTCCATTATGTCTCCAGGGAAGGGAACACTGGTAGTATTTTAACATTAATTTCTTAAAACAATTCTTAATATGAAAATCTTAGGGCATGAGGGCATGAGGTATGGATTGGGACAGAGAAAAAAAATCACAACACTGATCATACCCACTTCACAGGAAAACACCAAAATGTAAAGTCTACGCACAGGACATCACACCTGGCCCAGGAAATAAAAACGTAAGCCCTGGACATCCCGTGTATTAGAATGCTAGGTCTTGAAGCAACTATGGAAACCTAAAGTACCATTTTACTCACCTTCCTGCATGGCCACCATCCATGCTTGAGTATTCAACGCCCCCAGTGTGGTGAAATTTTAAGAGGCTGCCTCCGATGCCCAAGACACCCTCCTGCCCTCTGACTGGCCTGCTTCACCACAACCCACCTGCCTTGGCCATTTCAGAGAAGACAGAGAAATGGAGGGTAGGGATTACAAAGAAGCCGCATGCTCCCCACAGAGGCGCCAGAGCATCACGCAGCTCTGATTGATTCACAGTAGCTGAAAAGGGCTGTCAGGTTGAGCTTGAGGGACAATCAGCGGCGCCTGACCCAGCCGCAGAGTGGGGAGGTCAAGGCACACGGAGCAGCATAGGCTGCGCCAGAACTTCATCCATTCTAGAGCAGCGGTCCCCAGCCTGTCTGGCCCCACGGCCCAGTTTTGCGGCCCACTGTGGAAGGCACGGGGAGGGCACAGGAGAAGACGGAGCTCAGAGAAGCTTTGCTCGTTCCAGGCCAGTTCCTAAGAGGCCACGGACTGGGGGTTGGGGACCCCTGTTCCAGGGCATAATTCTCCTTTCCAATGCCTGTCTTCATTTTACGTAAATTGTACTCACAAAGGAAAAAAGAAAGTTAAGGGGTTTTCAAATGTTTACAATATTCAGTATAAGGTTGGAATTGGAAAGTATATAAAAGGAGTAGGGCATATCGCTTCTCCTAAAGAAATGGGCCTTTTCTAGAAGAATAGAAGGCATAGAGACAGAGCAATTCTTGAGACATGCACAATAAGCTGGTAAGACAAAAATGAGTGCCCAAGTCCCAGTGCAGACGGAACTCCAGGTAATCCAGTATCCACTCATGTGGTGAGAACAAACAGTTCTGGGTGTCGGTGAAGTAAAGAGGCGTTCTAGAAGTGTAGGAGGAGGTAGGGGGCGGAGCGGAGCCCTGGAGGCGGAGCAGAATTTAGATGGGAAAAGCAAGAGGAAAGGGCTTTTCGCTTGGTGAGAAGAAAGAAGCCAAACATTCTGGGAATGCTCAGCGAATCCCCTGAAGGTTCTAGGGTACAGAAGATAGTCTCCCCTACACCTCACACTGGAACAAAGCCATCGTTTCCTGGCCAGCCCACACCCCAGTGGCTGACGGGGAGGGCTGCTCACAGGGAATAACGAGGCTGAGGCTCGATGTGCCTACCAACCGTGACAGCAGAGGGTGGGATCTCAGTGCTCCAAGCGAAGGGTCTTCCCGTGCTGCAGTCTGTCCCGGGAGCTCTGGCAGATATGCGGCCCTCGGCTAACATTCCAGCACGCACAAGCCTCCCCCAGGAAAGCATGAACTAGCCAGTGATGTGCGAAAGGCAGCAGGGCCTTCCCCACTCCTCTTGAACCCAGTGGAAAGAGCTACCTCCCTGTAAGACAACGAATCACCGTAAGTACCTGCCGCCTCTTGCCCACTTCTTGACTTATTTCCAGCAATGGGTCCCATATTTTATGAAACCTGACCAGCAGTTAGAATTCTAATCAGACCCAGAACCCGGCTGCCTCAAAACCCTTCCTCCTGCCTTTCCAGCCATCCCCACCCTTTCCCAGCCAGTACCCACTTCGCAAGCCCAGCCCCGCTCTCTCCCAGCCCCACCCTCAGGCCGGGCTGTAAACAGAAAACTGATGTGCAGGCCCAGGGAAAGAGCACTCAAGCTTGAACCAAGGCCTCCCTTCTCCTCCTCGTTCCCTCGAGTTTCCCCAGCTTGTACCCCCTCTCCTCTTCCTGCAGAAGCAAACCCTCTCCCCTCACTCAGCCAAGCCAAATACGCAGGAACCAATTCAGCTTTCCAGAAGTTGAAGATCAGCTCCAAGCTGAGACTTGTTCTAAAATAATTGAGGGGAGTAAGAGGGTAGAGAAAGAGATGTGGGAACACAGAGCAAAATTAAGGCTATTGGCTCCCTGTCATTTGGCAATGAACCTGCCAAAACAAAGTTTATAGTTTTTAGAGACTTCGGAGGGGGAGAAGGGAAGCCCCTTATCCATGATGATTTTTAAAACAGCTTTTCATCCTATTCACTCCCCGTACACTGGGGGGATTTTGCTGCTCTAAGAAAGAGAAACCAATAAATTGCCCCCAGTCTCCTCGGAGATGGACACTTTTCAAGAGGAGTGCCTCTCTGATGCTGCGGATTAATAACAATAACAACTCGCATTTGTGAACAGCTTTTAACTTTTCAAAGTATTCCTCCATCCATCATCCCACTTTATCCCCCTGACAGCCCGGTGATGCAGGTGGGGCTGGGATTATCAGGACCAGCCTTTAGAGTAAGCAAAGCAGATTATGTACTCAGTGGATCTGGGGGCCCAGGAAGGGACCAACTGCCTCCGAGAATCCCTCCTAACAAACTGCACCTGAACATCCCTCTCACAAAGACAGTCCTTCCAAGTCACAACGCAGAAGCAAATAAGTACCCCTTGGGAAGATAACCCATTGCCCAGTGTGTAATGTAAGGTAAAACCCCAGGTAAGCCTTTCCAGAGAGCAATGTTTTTAAATCCTTACCTGAGGATATGTTTTTGTTGATCTTAGAGAGAGGAAGGAGGAGAGAGAGAGAAAAAACAAAACAAAACATTGATGTGAGAGAGAAACATTAATCTTCATTGCATTCCAGACACGCCCTGATCAGGAACAGAACCCACAACCTAGGTATGTGCCCTGACCAGGGATAAAACCCACAACCTTTTGGTGTTTGGGACAATGCTCCAACTGAGCCACCTGTCTGGGGCTGAGAGCAATTTTTCATAGAGGACATATACCCAAAGAAATGGAGGAAAATTTAGATTAGGTCACAATTTTGCCTAAGGTCACCTGTAAGAATTGTTAACCCTGCCCTGGCCGGTGTAGCTCAGTTGGTTGCAGCATTTTCCCATAAGCAAAAGGTTGCAGGTTTGATCTGCCGTCCAGTTCCGGGTCCCCGTGCCTACAATCCTGGGTCTGGACGCACCTGCGGGAGGCAACCAATCAATGTTTCTCTCTCTCTCTCTCCCTTCCCCTCTCCCTTCCTCTCTAAAAGCAATGAAAAAAAAAAATCCTCAGGTGAGGATTAAAAAAAAAAATCATTAACCCTATTTTATAGGTGGGAAGAAACCAGGAGGTCAAGTCACCCGTTCATTCATTCATTCCTTTATTCAGACACTTTCTTCTAGCTCCTATTTTGCCAGCCAAGCCTGGTGACACAAGGAGCTCACAGTAGGACAAAGGAGGCAACAGGAGAAATCCTAAAGGCATTTTGACATAATTCCTCTCCACCTCACTTCAGCCAACAGAGAGAGCCTCCTAAATTCACTCTCTACAGCCCAGAACAAAAATGTAGTTGATTTCAGAATAGGTATTTTAGACACATAACAAAAAAATTTCTGAGAGAGAAAGAGACTTTAGAATTCCCAAATCTTGGTTTTTACATCAAAAGCCAATTTCTGGACGTCTCAGAGCATAGAGTTAGTGCCATTCATCATGGTGTTGGGGGGGAACACACTACAATAATAGCTTTCTTTCCCCCTGGAGAGGGGGGCTCCTCCGCCAGCTGGTCAGAGGAGGAGACTCCTTGGTGATCTAATCACATCAGTTATTATACTTAGAACACTAGGCCCTAAGGGGTCTGGGAAGACAAAAGCCCTAATGCACAATTCTTACAGTTCTGACCACCTGTCATGCAGCTATAGGAACATTAGATGTTTCTCTCCTCAAATACAAAGGCAAATGTGATTTGGGTCTCTATAAGTGATACGTGTTTTTTGTTTCCATGTTTTGTTTTGTTTTTTAAATACCTTGGCATAACCAATTTCAAATATAATGAGATTAGAATTTATAAGTGGAATATTTTTCAGCTCAGTCGCCCTTTTTTTAATTGTGCACATATCATAAAATTATTACCATCTTAATAATTTTTAGGCGTGCGGTTCAGTAGAGTTAACTATTCTTACATTGTTATAAAACAGATCTTTAGAACCTTTTTATCTTGCAGAACTAACATTCTATACCATTAAACAATAAGTTCTCTTTGCCCACTCCTCCCAGTTCCTGGTACCCATCCTTCTACTTTCTCTATCTATGAGTTTGACTACTTTAAGTAAAATCATATAAGTGGAATCGCACTGTATCTGTCCTTCTGTCACTGGTTTATTTTACTAAGCATAATGTCCTCAAGGTTCATCTATGTTGTTGCATATGACAGGATTTCCTTCCTTTTTAAGGCTGTGTAGTATTCCATTACAGGTATATACCACTTGGTCTGCTTCCACCTCTTACTGGTGGAAAAACTTTGCAGCCAAATACAAAAGAATGGAATTGGATCACTATCTTATACCCTACACAAAAATTAACTTAAAAAGACTTCAACATAAGACCTAAAACCATAAAATTCCCTGTGCTAAGTCAGCTCCTTGATATAGGTCTTAGCAATGCTTTTTTGAATGAGACACCAAAAGCAAAAGCAACAAAAGTAAAACAAATAAGTGGAACTACATCACACTAAAAAGCAAAGAAGACCATTGACAAAATAAAAAGGCAACTTACAGAATGGGAGAAAATATTTGCAAATCGCGTCTCTGATATGGAGCTAATATCCAAAATATATAAAGAACTCATACAATTCAATAACAAAGACACAACAATCCAATTAAAAATTGGCAGACCTGACGGGGGCAGAATGGACTAGAGATGCCTGAGCAGAGACTGGGGATGGAGGCTTTGGGGAGAGAACTGAGAAAGTAGCCGCCAGAATGCCGGTGCTGAGTCATTCCCCACACGGCGGCAGCCATCTCACTCAGGCAGACCACTTCCCTGAGTGGTAGCAGCGTGAGAGGAAACAATAGCCCCGCCCCCAGGAGGGACTCAGCTCTGGCCCTGTGATGCTTAAGGCCGACTGCTGCGTACAGAGTGGCAGCCACAGACAGTAGATCCCTGGCAGAGGGGGCGCAGAGTAAACTAGAGACACTTGAGGAAAGACTGGGGATGGAGGCTTTGGGGAGAGAACTGAGAGAGTAGCCACCAGGACCCAGTGCTCAGTCATCACCCATAAGGCAGCAACCATTGAGCTCACACAGACCACTCCCCTCTGAGCAGCAGCAGCCTGAGGGGAAACATTAGCCCCGACCCCAGGAGGGATTCTGCCCCACCCTATGGTGCTTAAACCTGACTGCTGAGCATAGACAGTAGATCCAGTGAAGCCTCGAACAGACTGCCTAAGGTCAGACAGGGTCAACATCTGACATCACCAGAGGCAGATCCAGAAAGAAAAAAACAGTAGTAAATACTACAGGCTACCAAGATGAAATCTACTGTGGTCTTCTCCATGATTTGCAATATTTTCTTTACTACATAGCTTTTTGACATTAATTTCTTGTCCATCAAGTCTGTGCATATTAAGATTTTATACTATAGTTTATTTCTCTCCTTTCTTATAATAGTCTTAATCTCTGTACAGCCTTATTAATACTGGTTCATTTGCTGTTCATAGAGGGATTGCAGGGGGTAGTTATTTTTGCAGGATGTGGGTTTGTTTCCTAAGCTTTGTGGCTTTGTTCTGGCAGCACCTACACAACAACACACAAGATGTGGTGGGCAGAGTGACCCTCAGCCAACCAGCTGGAGGAAAGGACACACCAAAGAATGACCAAACAACAACCAAAACCCAATTACTTCCAGAGGGCCAACATAAACATCATACAAGGCATCTCATGAGCATCAAGTTCAGGAGATCAAGGAGCCTGCACCAGTTAATCTCACAGGTCTCCTACTATAGAAGTTCACACCACAAAGTCAGAGAGTCAAAACAGATCAATTTAAGAAGCAGAAGCAAAAAAGAAGAGCCTAACAAATAATGGATAGACAAAGAAACAACCCCTAATTGAAAGGAAAGGAGGAATCCCCAGAAAGAGTGCTAAATGAAATAGAAGCAAGTAAGCTATCAGATATTGAGTTCAAAACAATGGTTACAAGGAAGCTCAATGAGTTCACTGAGAACTACCAAAAACTAGAGGGCAACTATGAGGAGATTACTGCAAACTATATCAGCATGAAAAAGGACACAGAAACTATCAACAAGAACCAAGAGGAAATGAAGAATACAATTTCTGAATTGAAGAACATAGTGTTACGGAAAAATGAAGCGACCAGACACTGAGGGGTTGGGAGCACGATCTTTATTTACGTGCACGGGCCCAGAGGAGACAAACTCCAAATTCTGAGCCCAGAACAATAGCCCCGCATTCCTTTTATGCTGGGTTAAGCAGGGGAGGATATTGGGAGTCATAGTATAGATTTGGCACGAAGGGGCTTACAGAAGTGGGAGAGAAATATTTACAGCATTAGTCAGGGCAGACAGCGTCTCAACTCCTGCAGCAGGGCAGATAACATTTCATTTCGTCCTTGGTGTCAGCCCTGACTCCCTCTACAATAGTACAAGGAATCAAAAGCAGGCTAGATGAAGCAGAGGATCAAATCAGTGAGCTGGAGGACAAGACAGAAAAAAGCTCCCGGAAAGAGCAAGAAAATGAAAAAAACTCAAAAAGTATGAAGAGGGGTTAAGGGAAATTCAGGACAACATGAAATGTAATAGTATTTATATAATAGGGCTACCAGAAGGAGAACAAGAGGAGCAAAGGATAGAAAACCTGTTTGAAAAGTGATGTTGGAAAACTTCCCTAATCTGAGGAGAGAAAAAGTCACACAAGTCCAGAAAGCACAGAGGGTCCCAATCAAGAAGAACTCAAAAAGGCCCACTCCAAGACACATCATAATTAAAGTAGCCAGATATCAAGGACAAAGAGAGTCACTTAAAGGCAGCAACGGAGAAACAGGAAATAACATATAAGGGAGCCCCAATAAGGCTGGCAGCTGACTTCTCAACAGAAGCTCTACAAGCCAGAAGGGAATGGCAAGAAATATTCTAAGTAATGAAAAGCAAAGGCCTGCAACCAAGACTACTCTACCCAGCAAGGCTCTCAATCAAAATGGAAGGTGAAATAAGGAGTTTCCCAGACAAAAGAAGGGTAAAAGAATACACCTCCACCAAACTAGCATTGCAAGATATGCTAAAGGGACTGATTTCAGAAGATGAACACAAAAAGAGTGAGAGAGAAAGAGGAAAACAGGTACAAAGGGCAAAAAGGAATAAGTACCCATCAATAACAACCTTAAACATAAATGGATCAAATGCTCCAATCAAAAGACATAGGGTAGCTGAATGGATAAGAAAATATGACCTGCACATATGCTATCTACAAGAGACCCATGTCAGAACAAAAGACCTACACAGGCTGAAAGTATAGGGTTGGAAAACAAATACTCCAAGCAAATGGACAGGAAAAAAAAGCCAGGGTAGCAATACTTATATCAGACAAAATAGACTTCAAAACAAAGGCCATAAAAAGAGACACAGAAGGACACTTCATAATACTCAAAGGAAGAATTCATCAAGAAGACATAAACATTGTAAACATATATGCAACCAACATAGGAGCACCCAAATAGATAAGGAAAATCCTGAAGGACTTCAAGAAAGATGTAGACAGCAACAACTTATAGTAGGGAATTTTAACACTCCACTGTCAAGAATGGATAGTTCTTCCAAACAAAATGTCAACAAGGGTATTGCAGCACTGAACAATGTCCTAGATCACATGGACTTAACTGATATATATAGAACTTTTCATCCCAAAGAAGCAAAATACACATTCTTTTCAAATGCACATGGAACATTTCAAAGATAGACCACATGACAGGACACAAAACAAGCCTCAACAAATTCAAGAAAATTGAAATCATAACAACCATTTTTGCAGACAAGCACTTGAGACTAGAAACCAACCTCAAGGAAAAAACTCAAAAACATTCAAACTCATGGAGACTGAATAGCATGCTATTAAACAATGAATGGGTCAATAATGAGATCAAGGAAGAAATCAAGTTTCTGGAAGCAAATGAAAATGAACACACAACAATCCAAAGCCTATGGAACACAGCAAAGGCAGTCCTGAGACGGACGTCCATAGCAATACAGATCTACCTAAAAAAGATAGAAACATTTCAAATAAACAACTTAACCCTACATCTACAAGAACTAGAGAAACAACAACAAACAAAGCCCAGAGCCAGCAAAAGGAAGGAAATAATCAAGATCAGAGCAGAACTGAATGACGTAGAGACTAAAAAACATTTCAAAGGATCAATAAATCCAGGAGCTGGTTCTTTGAAAAGATAAACAAAATCGACAAGCCTTTAAGCAGAATCATCAAGAAAAACAGGGAGAGGACCCAAATAAATAAAATCAGAAATGAAAGAGGAGAAATTACAACTGATACCATAGAAATACAAAGGATAATAAGAAATTACTAAAAACAACTATATGCCAAGAAATTTGAAAACCTGGGTGAAATGGACATATTTCTAGAAAAATATAATCTTCCAAAACTGAATGACAGAGGAGAAAACCTGAACAGACCTATAACAGCTGGTGAATCTGAAGTAGTAATCAAAAAACTCCCAGCACAAAAAAGCCTTGGACCGGACAGTTTCACAGGAGAATTTTGCAAAACATTTAAGGAAGAGATAACCCCTGTCCTTCTCAGACTACTACAAAAAAATCCAAGAAGAAGGAAGACTCCCAAACTTTTTGTGAGGACAGCATCATCCTAATCCCAAAACCAGATAAAGACACAACAAAGAAAGAAGACTACAAGCCAATACTGCTGATGAACATAGACACTAAAATCCTCAATAAAAAATTTGGAAAACCTCATCCAGCAATACATTAAAAAGATCATACACCATGATCAAGTGGAATTCACCCCAGGGATGCAAGGATGGTATAATATTTGCAAATCAATAAGTGTAATACATCACATAAACAAAAGGAAACACAAAAATCCATGATCATATCAATAGATGCAGAAAAAGCATTTGATAAGGTACAGCCCCCATTTATGATAAAAACATTCAGCAAATTGGAAATAAAGGAGGCAAGCCTCAACATAATAAAGGCCATATATGAAAAACCTACAGTCAGCATCATAGTCAACGGGCAAAAACTGAAAGCTTTTCCAGTAAGATTGGGAACAAGAAAAGGATGTCCAGTTTCACCACTTCTATTTCAACATAGTATTGGAAGTTCTTGCCACAACCATCAAACAAGAAAAAGAAATAAAAAGCATCCAAATTGGAGAGGAGGTAGTAAAACTGTCATTGTTTGCAGATGACATGATAGTGTACATAGAAAACCTGACAGGCTCCACCAAAAAAACTACTCCACCTAATAAGTGATTTTGGCAAAACAGCAGAATACAAAGTCAATATTCAGAAATCAAAGGCATTTTTGTACACCGACAATGAAATATCAGAATCAAAAATCAGGAAAAAAATCCCATTTGCTAGAGCAACAAGAAAAATAAAGTACCTAGGAATAAACCTAACCAAGCAGGTAAAAGACCTGTACTCAGAAAACTACACAATACTGAAGAAAGAAATTAAAGAAGACACAAATAAATGGAAGCATATACCATGTTCATGGATTGGAAGAATTAACATCATCAAAATGTCCATATTACCCAAAGCAATTTATAGATTCAACACGATCCTTATTAAAATACCAATGACATATTTCACAGTTATAAAACAAACACTTCAAAAATTTATATGGAACCATTAATGGCCCCAAATAGCTGCAGCAATTTTGAGAAAGAAGAACAAAGTAGGAGGGATCACAATGCCTGACATAAAACTATACTACAAGGTCACTGTCATCAAAACACTCTTGTACTGGCATAAGAACAGACACATAGATCAATGGAACTGAATAGAGAGCCCAGAAATAAACAAATGTCTCTATGGTCAATTAATACTCAACAAAGGAAGCAGAAGCATAAAATGGAGTAAAAATAGCCTCTTCAACAAATTGTGTTGGGAGATCTGGACAGCTACATGCAAAAGAAAAAAAAGGAAATTTGACCAACAACTTACACCATACACAAAAATAAACTCAAAATGGATAAAAGACTTAAGTATAAGTCATGATACCATTAAAGTCCTAGAGGAAAACATAGGCAGAAAAATCTCAGATATTCCACAGCAATATTTTCACTGATATGTCCCCTAAGCAAGGGACATAAAGGAAAAAATAAACAAATGGGACTTCATCAAAATGAGAAGCTTCTGCACAGCTAAAGAATTTATCAGCAAAATGAAAAGGGAGCCAACCATATGGGGAAATATATTTTTCAATGATACCGTGGACAAGGGTTTGATCTCCAAAATACATAAGGAACTCACAAGACTCCACTCCAGGAAGGCAAACAATCCAATTAAAAAATGGGCAAAGGACCTGAACAGACACTTCTCCAAGGAGGACATACAGAGGGCCTAGAGACATACGAAAGGATGCTTAGTATCACTAGCCATCAGAGAGATACAAATTAACACCACAATGAGATACCACTTCACACCAGTCAGAATGACCATCATAAATAAATCGACAACAAGTGCTGGCAAGGTTGCAGAGAAAAGGGAACCCTAGTACACTGTTGGTGGGAATGCAGGTTGGTGCAGCCACTGTGGAAAACAGTATGGAATTTCCTCAAAAAACTAAAAATGGAACTGTCTTGTGACCCATCAATTCCACTGCAGGGATTATACCCTAAGAATCCTGAAACACCAATTCAAAAGAACCTATGCAGCCCAATGTTCATAGCACTACAATTTACAATAGCCAAGTGTTGGAAGCAACCTAGGTGCCCAACAATAAATGAGTGGATCAAAAAACTATGGTACATTTTCACAATGCAATTCTATGCAGCAGAAAGAAAGAAAGAGCTACTATCCTTTGTTACAGCATGGATGGAACTGGAGAGCATTATGCTATCTGAAATAAGCCAGGTGGTGAGACAAATACCATAAGATCTCAGCTATAAGTGGAACCTAATCAACAAAACAAGCAAGCAAAATATAACCAGAGACATTGAAATAAAGAACAAAGGGACAGTAACCAGAGGGGAGGAGGGAGGGGGATAATGGGGGAAAAGAAGGGAAAGGGTTATCAAGGAACATGCATAAAGGACCCATGGACAAAGCCAAATGAGGGAAGGATTAAGGGTGGAAGGTAGGGGTGGGTAGGGCAGGGGAAAGGGTAGCAGGAAAATGGAGACAAATGTACTTGAACAAAAATGCAAAAAATTTAAATTTTTTAAAAATGTTTTTAAAAAGCAAAAAATAAAAATACAAAATAAAAATTGGCAGACCCAAATAGACATTTTTCCAAAGGAGACATACAAATGGACAACAGGTACATGAAAAGATGCTTGACATCATTAATCATTAGGGAAATGCAAATCACAGTCACAATGAAATATCACCTGACACCTGTTAGAATGACTGTTAGTAAAAAGACAAGAAATAACAAGCGTTGGCAAAGATGTGGAGCAAAGGAAATCTCTGTTCATCGTTTGTGAGAATGTAAATTGGAATAGCCACTACAGAAAACAATATGAAGGTTCCTCAAAAAATTAAAAACTGAACTACCATATTTTACAGCAATTCCACTTTGGGTATTTATCCAAAGAAATTAAAAACACTAACCTGAAAAATTAGATGCACCCCGCTTTCATTGCGGCATGATTCGCAATAGCCAAGATATGGAAGTGTCTATCAATGGATAAATGGGTGAAGAAACTGTGATATAAAGCTATATAGATATAAATATAGATATAGATATAGATATAGATAATATTTATTCAGCTATAAAAAGAATGAAGTCTTGCCACTTACAACAACATGGATGGACCTCAAGAGCATTATGCTAAGTGAAATAAGTCAGGCAGAGAAAGACGAATGCCCTATGATCTCTCTTATGTGTAGAATGTAAAAGAAGAAGAAAATAAAATAAGCTCCTAAATACAGAGAACAAATTTACATTTTCCAGAAGTAGAATGTAGGGGGTAGAAGAAATGGATGAAGGGAGCACAAATTTTTTTTAATTAACTATATAAAATAAAGCCAGCATAATTCTAAGACTAACATCTGAAAAAAGAACTTACAAAAAATGAAAATACAAGCCAATAAGGTAATATTAAAACATTTTCAGACAGACAGAAATTAAAACACTTTATCTCAAAAAACCTAAAATTCAACAAATGCTAAAAATTCTATAGAATAAAGGGAAATGACATCAGATAGTAACAAGTTCTCATGAAGGAATGAAGAACACCAAAATGCATTAGTAGTTCAAAATACATATTTGCTTTAAAAAGTTTTTAAAATTATTTCTACTTCTACACATATATATGACTAAGCCTTCTTAAAACTATTGACTTTTTAGAGTAAGAACAATAAGATATAAAACTAAAACATAACAATAGAAGCATAAAAAGTGAGGGGGTAAAAATAGAAATATATTGCTATAAACTTCAGAGTTTTCATGAAATAGTAAAACATTTTAATATATACTGTGAAAAATTAAAGACACATATTGTAATTGCCAACCACCAACACAACAACAAAAAAAAAACAACAAAGAAGCATAACCAAAATTTCAAGAGGCATAAATATAAAGTCACTAGAGGAGATAAAATGAAATGATATAAAATATTTTATTTGGCCAATCAGGAAAGGATAAATACAAAAACAAATAGCAAATAAAAACCAAATGCCAAGATGGTAGACTCAACACAAATATACAGAAATTTATAGTAAACGTAGATGAGATAAACTCCCCAATTAAAAAGCAGAGATTATCAGGCTTGATAAGAAGGCAAGAAGCAACTAGTATATGTTGTTTAAAGTTACTAGTTGAAATTAAAAGAATGGAAAATGACTTACTATGTATAATTTAACCATAAGAAAGGTGGTATGGCTCCATTAATGGCAGACAATGTAGACTTGAGGATAAGAGGCATTACCAGAGATAAAAAGGGGCATTTCATAATGATAACAGGATCAAGTACTCCAAGCAACATTACCGCAAGATGTATGTGTTCGGTACAAATCTGCCAAACATGAAGCAAAATTTTACAAAGAGACCTATAGACAAATCTATTAGGCCCTAGAAATGTCTAGCTCATGATTTTTAAGTGTTTTCATTGAAGTGTGCTAATTAAACTTTGAATATGCAAACTTTTCAGTGTAGCCACACTGCTGCTCACAGACGCTTCACTGTGTCCATTTGAGGGAAACGTGGCCTTGAAACCAGTTGAACTTAGTTGGTACCATTCAGTCAGCAGTACACGTGGGGACACTGGACGGTAACATGACTTAGAGATATTTGAAAGTGTTTTTGAAAGTGTAAAAGACCAAAGAAAAGAGAGATGGCTTATTAACTCTCTATCCTGGCAAGAGACAAACCTAGATTAGGGAGGTTCTTATTTCAGAACACTGACTGTCAAGATCCCTACGGTGTAAAAGCAGACTGATAACAATACTTCAGCCCAAGCTTCAGCCTTGGGGGTAGAAGAACCATTGTGAAGGAAGCACAAAAACTGAAAAGACTAGAGGGCAACAATAGAACCCTGAGGAACACAGCATTTAAGTTCTGTGGAAGCAGAGTATGGAGAACAAATATCCAGAGAGATAGGATGAAAACTAGATTATCCTCGTCACAATGTGAGAAGTGAGTGTATCCTAATGGAAAACACCCTTAAGAGTGTTAAATGAGGCCAAGTTTAAAAAAAAAAAAAAACTGTACTAAAAGACAAGAGAAAAACGTTCTGATCCCCATCCGTGAACTGGAGTAATTCAACAAATATTCATTGAAAGCCTTCTACATGCAAAGTTTCAAGTTCAGTCCCAGAACTCATCTGGCCTTATTTATAACCCAAGTTATTGGGTTCTCTAGTTCAACAGATGAGTTCCAAGAGCTGTTTGCGCTCTAAACAGCTATGATTCACACATTATGACCATATAAAGTAAAAGCCTTCAGTTCCAGCATAATTGAAGATGGGAACAAAGAAAGAGTCCCACTGTTGATTAGTGGCCAGAAGCAGCTATAGAATCCCTTTAAAGATCTATGTTTATATATCATTCACATTTCGACAGCTAAGCACACTAGACTGTAACAGACCATGGAGGGTATGCTCCATATTGGGGTGCGCCACCCCAGTCCCCATGTAGGGAAGGACCTTCTGCCCAGCTGTGGGGAGTGCACCTTCCAGGTCTGCCTCAGCTGGAGAGCTGCCTCATCTGGCAGCCCACATCTGGTGATCCAGTGGATATAACAGCCTTTCCATTTCGACCCAGTACAGGACACTCCTGGGCAATATTTGCGGAACTTTCTCCTCTGGGTTGGCCAAGTCTATCACAGGCCATTTGTCACAGCTTATTCCTCGGCCCAATCTTGCTGCCTCCCCCTTTCCTTTAGACATTGAACCCTAATGTGTTTACCCCAAACTTTGTCTCAGCATCTGCTTCCGGAGAGCACAGACTTAGGCAGTGGTTTGTTATTGGACAGCCATGCACATACGTAGATGTATATAAGATTTTGCTCAGAGGTTCTCCTCTCCACAACTTGACCCTGCTCAGTCTGTGGCTCTAAGCAATCAGTGTGATCCCATTCACCTTGCTACTCACTGATTTAGGAAGAGAGTGTGATCCACTCCTGGCCAATGACATATGACAGAAAGTCTGCTTGAGAGGCCTCTATTATTGAAGTGGCTCCTCAACAATAAAGAGCGACACACAGGGGACTTTCTTCTGCTAGATGCGGGTGTGTGCATTTTGATGCCAGAACTCCGGCAGCCACCTTGGGACCAGGAAAAGGTACCCAGCTCTTTGAGAAGGGCAAAATGGAAAGAATGTGGGACCCAAGTGATGTTTTTGAAGTACTGATTTTGGAACAGATCCTGAAGTTACCCTATGTGTCAGGCGTTCTTGTAAGGCAAGATGACAAATTATCCATATTGTTTAAACAATCCCAAACTGGGCTTTCTGTAACCGGCAGGCAAAACATCCTACCCAATGGACAGGCATTCGAGTATACCCGCAGAGAGACTCTTGTAGTGTCTACTGTAATGAATACCTTAAAAATTATAAATACCGGGCCGATTTTTTTATGTTAGGTCATTGAAAGTTTGTCATCAAGAGAAATATAAGAATGCCTTTGAAATCCCATTTCACTTTTAGTAAGTTAGAAGAATTTGTCAAGCAGAAATAAATTTCATCTCAATTCATGCTGATTATTGTGAATTGTCAAAGTATTTCAAGTCCAAGGTAGCAGCTTCATAATTGAGGTGGCCTAGTGCAATCCATCCAATATCACTGACCCTGCCTGTGTGTGGAAATTATGCTCTGAAATTCTGCTAGGACATTGTGGTGAGACCTCCAGGGTGCCATTTTCTAGTGTAAAGCTGAAATTCACTGAGGAGTTCTCTAATTGCTCTATCAAAATGGCCTCTTCTACAAGCAGGAGTAGCTCACCTCTCAGAGAGACTATGCCTCTGTTGTGTTTTCCAAAGATGTAGCTTGTTCATGGCAAGCCATTAAACTGCTCACAGGTTAACAGAATGCAAGACCCTAAGTGGGAAGAAATGCAAATTCCTGCACACAGGGCCGCATGTGCAGGTCGGAGAGGCAGCTCCCTCGTGATCTGGCTGGGCCAGCAGAGCGCGAGCTCCCCAGCTGGATGTGGACAATCTGTCTTCCGTCTCCACCAGCCACTGGTTTCCAGGATCTGGGCTCAGACACTCTTCCCTATGCCAATTCCCTTTGGCAGGAAAGACACCTTCTGGCATCACCGTTTCTACTCCCAGTCCTCCACCACTGCCAGCCTCCTCATGTTTTATCTATTTTTATTTGAATTGGCGATCAAGGGATTAACCCAGTTTATACAAATTCCATCTTCCAAAAGCCATTATGGTGTAGTTGCAATTGTGATATTTCACTCTCCAAATGAATCGAAGTAGATTTTAATGACAGTAGACTCCATTAAGCAACACCTGATTGGGTTACTTCCTAGAAATTTCATCTTCATTGTTTCCTCCATCGTGTTACCCAAAAAAACACAGCAGGAGAGCTATTAAGGACTTCTGCCAAGCTATATTGGATCAGCCTTGAAATCATGGTCACATTTTCTTCTGTTTCTAACAAGTCAAATGTCCCTGTTTTATTCATTCATCCCATAGGACACCCTCCACACAGTATCAGCTTCCATTGAAAAAGGAAAAATAACTTAGTTTTTGTAGGTTACTTAGTAGTTGTATGAGACCACAATTCTTTGCAAAAAACTCTCACACAGGAATTATCATTTATACATAAATTTCCATTTTTCCTAGAATTTATTTTTAATAACATTGAAGCATTTTACTCCTTAGGATGGAAAAGCAATTTGATTTTATATTTATTTATATAAATAAATATGTATATCTGACTGAATTAAGTCTGTACAAGTCAAGTGGAGAGTAAAACAATTACTCTGTGAATCAGTCTGAAGAGGTCCAATTTTTCCCCTGACACAACCAGACTTTAAGCAGTTCACATCTTCTCCGCAAAGGAGTATATTTAGGATCTTGACAGAGTCCAACAATACAAGTCCCTGAGGGTCAGGGTATGTTTGTCTTGTCCTCACCCCTATAATAGGTGATCAGTACATACTTGCTGGAAGAATGAATACCTGAGAATAACTGAGAAGTGCCTGGGCCATGAATAAACTACCCTGTCGGTGCATGCAACCAATCTGCTATCCATTTTACCCTAGTATTCAGTGCCTCTTGTTAGAAGATGAAAAAATGGTGAAACCATCCTACATAAATGGGTGTAAGGCAGAGTGGGAGAGGTGAGAGAAGCATGAAAGAAATAGTAACTTTGCCCTGGCTGGTGTGGCTCAGTGGATTGAGTGCTAGTCTGCAAACCGTAAGGTCACTGGTTTGAGTCCCCATCAGGGCACATGCCTGGGTTGTGGGTTTGGTCCCCCTCCCCCATAGGGGCATGTATGTTTCTCTCCCTTTCTTTCTCCCTCCCTTCCCCTCTCTCTAAAAATAAATAAAATCTTTTTTAAAAATACACACAATTTTGTCTTTTACCCCCTTAGTCAAATCTAAATACTTAACTTTAGTTTCTCCTCCTCCAAATAAAGTCTTCATAAAATGAAACCTTCAGTTGAAAGTCTGAGTTAGCACTTTCCATTAATGGCAAGTTTTAAATTCTTTCTTAAGAAGTTGCCAAACCACAAGTGAAGCAGGAGATAGCAAAGATTTATACCCCAATCACCCCTCTCCAAAAGCAACATTTGAGGCTATGTCCCTGTGTGGCATATCTAAACTAATCTAATGCTAATCTGCATTTCTAATATGGAAAACTATTTATTGAACACCTACTGTGTATGATACCCTTCAAGTTGTAGAACACAAAAAATACAGGATATAGATTTGCACTAACTCAAGAAGCTTACAATTTAGCTAGGACGATAAGGCACATGTGGAAATTTAAAAGGCACCACAATTATTGATTCAATGAGGCAACGCATAAAAACAGACAAGTTAATGGGAAGAAAAGAAGTGCTACACTTTAGAAGAATGGATTATAAATCTCCCTCTTACTAAAGAGAGCAAGCAGAAATGCAAATCTTTTAAAGAGAATCCTAATAACAAATTACATATTTTAATGAGCAGCTGCAATAGTATTTTATTGTGTAAAAAAGAAGCCAAATTAAGGATAATAGCCATAAAAAGATGCATCCCCAAATTTCTCCCAAAAGAGGAATTTTTTACCCAATGCTATTAAATATTTAAGAATGTGTTGTTTGCATTTTTACATTAACTATCTGTTGTGTACTTTTATAACTTAAATAAATGTTTTTAAATACTTAGAAACAAACCTGAACTTAATATTCTAATAACCTTCTGAAATCTACTTGGGATCTTTTTTTAACATCCTTCATGTTAATAGGGCACATTAAACTGAATTTGGACAAATGTTCAGAATGGAATATTTGAATAATAACATTCTTAAATTTTGATAAGTGCCCATTCACATATGTAAGACAAAGAATTACAAGTTGGAAAATAAATGAATTTTGACATATCAAACGCATTTTCTTTCCTCTGATATTTTTATCTGTTTTTGGACTGGATTTTGAAATACAGGAGAACATTATCATGAATTCCAAATATAATTATGTGTTTCTAGAAAAGAGACGTCATTATTTGACAGTACAAATGGCTTTGGTATGATATCCACACCATTGCCCCCACTTTGTTCTTGTAAGTCATCCTAATTGAACACTTGGAGGAGACTCAGGCCCTATCCACACGGGCAAAACCGAAATGGCACTGAAGCTGTGATAGAACAGCCTACTAAAAGATTACTTCTACAAGGTAATTAAATCAAAAGCCAGATTTAAAGGTGAGGAACAATTACTAATCGCATACTTTTCTCCCAAAAAGAAAATGACATCACTCCAAACCACAAGGGGCTTGTCTTTTAAAAGATACAGAACCAAAAAAAAAAGCGGGGGTGGGGGGATCAGGGCTCCTGTCCTAATCTTCTTGGGTTCACTCCAAGTGGAAATTAGGCCTAAGGAACTCTGAGTATGGCATCATATCAGGTTAATACCAATTCACTGCTCCAACTACAAGATTAATACATGCACACTGGGCAAAATATGACATATATATAAATATCCCTTGGCACTGATTTTGTTTAAACAAGTATGCTACTTGGCTACTTACTAACATCCTAAACAGAGTTTGTAGAATTTTTTATACTCACTCGCATTTATTCTGGCCTCTATAGGGGATACAAACAGCTGGAAAACAGGTGCCTCAGAAAGTTGCCATCTGCCTGGGCCTGTGACCAGCATACAAATGCTCCCCCTCTCTAAGCTAAAGGCTCAGGAATAATAAAAAGAGAAATGTTTCAATACTTGTTTCCCCCTTTCTTAACAGAAACCTCCCCCTTTTGGGGAATAGCCAATGGCAGAGCTGCTAACAAAAGCCAATCAAAACGAGATTTGAAATGATTCCGCTCTGAGCCTGTAACAGCCCCACCCTTCTCTCTCCATCACAATTCATGGGAACTTTTGGACTGAAGGCGAATGCTAATGGGGATCCACTCACTTCTTGACCCAAACAGTCACTGCCACAGCGTGATATACATAGAGCACCCTCACCCACATAGATTCTAAAGTATCAGTGTAATAAAAATGCCACATCCTCTGGGAAGATTAGACTCCACACAAGCAGGAGTATACCAGGCCAAAAAGAATTGTTTACAAGCAATGAGAGTGGGAAAATGGAAGATAAACTCTACGTGATGCAATTCATGTAACTATGTACCACAAGGTCATACCCACCCCTCCATGCCCCCCTCAGGAATTAGAGGGATATTCTACTTACATAAGGTCTCTGAACCCCCTTAGACCTAGATGATTTGAAGCTTTATTATTAGAGAGCTAGACATTGAAATCAAGACACTACACACACACATGCTGATAGTAACTGCCTTAGTAAGTGCTGCAATTTACCCCAAGGGGAAGAGGATCTAGGATCTATGTCCAGCTTTGAGTCACAGATTCTGTGGAAGAAACACAGCGGAGAATTGGATGTGGTACAAAATTTGCTGCCCAGTCCCAAAAGGACTCAAAGCTTTCTCAAAAAGGAAGCTGTAGTATGAGGAGGCAGGGCAACGCTGGAAGAGACAGACATCTAAGGTAAATTAAAATAGTCATCACTGAATTTAGAAAACAAGACCCTACTACAAACTGCCCATAAGAGATTCACTTCAGCATTAGGGAAACACATAGACTCAAAGTGAATAAATGGAAAAAATATGCCATACAAGTGAAAATCAAAGGAGAGCTGGGGTGGCTATGCTTATATCAGACAAAATAGGCCTTAAACCAAAAACTATAACTACAGACAAGAAAGATTATTATATAATAATCAAGAAGTGAATTCCTCAAAAAGATATAATAATTTTACACACACACACACACACACACACACACACACAGGGGTTGGCAATAGTAGGTTTACAGTTATGAGTATGCCATGTATTATCATTTATTAATTACAGTTTTACAGTTGTATTATTTATTAATTATTGTATTATTTTTCATACAAACAACTGTAAACCTACTTTTGCCCCACCCTGTACAGAAAAACTGTTAGAAATTCAGTAAATTTGCAAGACACAAAATCAATACACAGAAATCAGTTGCATTTCTATACACTAACAACAAAATATGTGGGGGGAAAAGTGTTTAAATCCCATTCACAATAGCATCAAAACAATAAAACACTCAGAAATAAATTTAACTAAGGAGATAAAAAATCTGTATACTGAAAAATATAAACTCTAATGAAAGAAATTAAAGACAAATAAATTTTAAAATATCCTGTATTCATGGATCAGAATTAATATTGCTAAATATCTGTACTAACCAAAGCCACCAATAAATTCAATGTATTCCCTATCAAAATTTCAATGACATTTTTTACAGAAATAGAAAAAACAATCGTAAAATTTATGTGGAGCCACAAAAGACCTTGTACATACAAAGCAATCCTAAGAAGAAAGAACAGAGATGGTGACATCATATGTCCTGATTTTAAACTATATTACAAAGCTATAGAAATCGAACCACATAGTCTTAGCATAAAAATAGACACACAGACCAATGAAACAGAATCAAGAGTCTAGAATACACCCTGGCATGTATGGTCAACTAATATTTGACAAGGGAGTCAAGAATACTCAGTAAGGAAAAGATAGTCCGTTCAATAAATCGTGTTGAGAAAACTGAATGATCACATGCAAAAGAATGAAACTGGACATATATTACATCATTCACAAAGATTAATACAAAATGTATTAAAAACTTAAACATTAGACCTAAAATTACAAAACTCCTATAAGGAAACATAGGGAAAATCTCCTTAACATTAGTTTTGGCAACATTTTCCGGGGGCTGACACTAAAAACACAAGCAACTGAAGTAAAAATAAATAAGTGGGACTACATCAAACTAAAAAGCTCTTGCACAACAAGAAAAAAATCAAAAAATGAGAAGGCAACCTACAGAATGGGAGAAAATATTTGCAAATGATATATCTGGTAAGAGGTTAATTAATCCAAAATACATAAGGAACACATACATATGTGAACAAAACACATACAACTCAACAGCAAAAACACAACCAATTCGGCTAAAAAAAAAGGCAGAGTACCTAAACAGACATTTTTCTGAAGACATACAAACGGTCAACAGGTACATGAAAAGATGTTCAATATCACTAATTATTGGGAATACGCAAATCAAAATCATGATAAGGTATCACCTCACACCTGTTAGAACGGCTTTGTCAAAAAGACAAGAAATAACCAGTGTTGGCAAGAATGTGGAGAAAAGGAAACCTTTATGTGTTGTTGGCAGGAATGTAAATTGGCGCAGCCGCTATGCAAAACAGTATGAACGTTCCTCAAAAAATTGTAAATAAAACTACCATATGGTACAGCGATTCCACCTCTGGGTATACAAGTATATCCAAAAGAAATGAAAAGAAATCAGGATCGTGAAGAGAGATCTGCACCGCCATGTTCACTGTAGCCTTATTCATAACAGCCAAGAAATAGAAACAACCTAAGTATCAATTAATAGATAAAGCTGTATACGTACAATGGAATGTTATTTATCCATGAGAAAGAATGAAACTCTGCCATTTGTGACAACATGAATAAGTTTTGAGGGCATTATGCTAAGTGAAATAAGTTAGAGAAAGATAAATGCTGTATGATATCACATATGTGGAATCTAAAAAAGTCAAACTCACAGAGACAGAGACTAGAATGGTTATTGCTAGGAGCTGGGGGGCAGGGGAAATAAGGAGATGTCAGTCAAAGAAAACAAACTTCCACTTCTAAGATGAGTAAGTTCTGAGGATCTCATGCATAGGATGGTGATTATAGTTAATAATACAGTATGTATTACATACTTGAAAATTACAACAAGTAGATTTTAAATGTTCTCACCACAAAAAAGAAATGAAAATTATCTGAGGTGATGGAGGTATTAACTAACCCTACTGTGGTAATCATTTCACAAAATATAATTGTATTAAATCATCACATGGAACACCTTAAAATTACATAATGTTATATGTGAATTAGATCTCAATAAAGCTGAGGGGGTGTGGGGGTGTGGAAATAAGCCTCTTTCTACTTGGTCAAAGAGGAAAAAAATCCAGACTGCAGAGATCATTAGATGAAAAAAATGTGGTGATGTCTGGGGCCAGTCAAGGTGGAGTGAACACATCATGGCCCATCTCTCCCACTAATAACAATGTAAAATTCTTCACAAAACACAAAAAGCGTCTACCTGAAGAATCTGAAAAGCCAGAGGAAGTGGGCAGGTCAGAGAGGGAAGTCAAGACTTGAAGAACTTCAAGTACAGCAATTAAGATCCCCTAATTCTGTATCTGAACCAATGCAAGCCTGAGCTGCATGTGTGTGGAATGGACCCAAAGAAGCCCCCAAAGGCTTTGAGGCATGGCCAAGGCCCAGACTAACCGCAAAGTGGTGCATGTGCAGGGAAGAACCAAACAGCGCAGCACTAGGATTTGTAAATATTTTTAAAACGTAAAAAAAGAGACACTTTAAAAAGTGTTGAAAACTGAACTGATACTGGATTCACAGCCCACATTTTGTGGGTAAGAGCTCCCGGTCCGAACCTAATGGAATCGATGGCCTGCTAAAGCAGACAAAAGTAATCAGCATTCTCCAGAGAGCTTCGATAGGACTTAAAATCATGCAATACTCAAAATATCCAGGATACAATCCAAAATTGCTCAACATAAAAAAACAAAAATCTGACCAATTCTTAAGGACAATGCAACCAACAAATGTAAGCCCCAAGATGACTCAGGCGTTGGAATTATCACATAATAAAACAGCTATTATCACCGTTCTCCATATGTAAAGGTAAATATTATTGAAATAAGTAAAAAGATAGATGTTGTCACCAGAGAAATGGAAAAGCTTAATAAAAAAAAAACAAGCAGAAATTTTAGATCTGAAAAATACAATATATGAAGTAAAAAATTCACTGGATGGGCTTAATAGCAGGTGACATAGAAAAGAGTTAGACACTTTTAAATAGATCAATAGAAATTATCAGTCTCAGAACAGAGAGAAAACAAGGTTGAAAAAAATTAACAAAGTTGCAGGAACCCGCAGGACAATATCAAGAAGTCTAACATTTACTACAGCAGAGTTCCCAAAGAAAAGGAGAAAAAGGTTGATGCAGAAAAAAATATTCGAATAAATAATGGCTGGAAAGTTTTCAAATTTGGTGAAACACATAAATTTACAAATTAAAAAGTTCAGGTGAGTCCCAAACTTAATAAACTTAAAAGAAATACTCAACATAACAATAAAACTGTTGAAAAAAATCAGAACAAAACAAAACAAAACAAAACAAAAATGCCTGCAAAGCAGCCAGAAGAAAATCAACAGATTACATGTAGGGAACAAATGGCTCCAGATTTCTGCCCAGAAATGGTGGAGGCCAGGAAACAGTGGAACATCTTTAAAATGTTGACACAAAAGAACTGTCATCAGAAACACTAAAGGCTGAAGAGAAGTGATATCAGAGCAATCTTAGAACTACACAAATATAAGAAAAGCTACAGAGATGGTAAATATCTGGGAAATGTATAACAGGCTATGGTAAGTTTTTCTCTTAAATCCATTAAACTAATTATGACTATTGACTGCAAAAATTATGACATTTGATAGTCTTCAATGTATGTAAATACATTACGTATGACAACTATAACATTAAGGTGAGAGGGTAAAAGGAACAAAACAAAGGAGAAAAACAAAAAATAAATAAGAAAATGGTGAATTTTAAACCAACCATGTAAAACCCAAATAGTTTAAACATGCCAATTAAAAGATAAAGATTAACAGATTGGAGTTTTTTTAAAGACCCAACTACGTGCTATATTTAAAAAACTTATTTAAATGTAATTATATAGTTGGGTTAAAGTTAAAATTATGGAATAATATATACCATGCAAATATTCATTTTTTTAAAGCTGGAGCAGCTAAATTAATACCAGGAAAAAGTAGACTTCAAAACAAGGATAGTTATTGTAAATAATGAGGCCCCAGGACATAATGGTAAGAGAATAAATTCTCTAAGAGAGCATAACAAGCTAGATGTGTGTGTACCTAACAACAGAACATCAAAATACATGAGGCAAAATCTGACAGAATTAAAAAGAGGAACAGAGCAAAGAAGATACTTGGATAGCAAATAAGCACATGAAAATGTGCTCGACATCATCACGCACTAGGGACGTGCAAATGAAAACCACAGTGAGACACTACACGCCCATTAGAATGCCCCTGTCTTCCAGACTGGCTATGCCAAGTACTAGCCAGGATATAGAACAACTGGAACTCTCATACATTTTTGGCAGGAATGCAAAAACTGTGCCGCCACTCCGAAAAACAGTTTAGCAGTTATTTATAAAATTAAATGTATATTCACTCCATGACTTAGCAATTCCCTTCCTGCATATCTATCTCAGAGAAGTGAACACTTATGGTCAAAAAATCTGTACGTGAATGTTTATAGAAGCTTTATTCTTAATCATCAAAACTATAAACGACCCAAATATTCTTTAGCTGGTGTTTTCAAATAAACTGTGATCCATCCCTTAGTAGTCAGTAGGCTACTACTCGGCAAAAAAAGGAACAAACTACTGATGGTTCTCAAATGCATTAAGTGGAAAAGGCCATGCTCAAAAGGCAACATCTCTGTGATTCCATTTATATTTAGACATCCTGGAAAAGGCAAAACTGTAGGATCAAAGAACAGAACAGTGGTTTCCAGGGGTTAAGGGTAGGGAAGAAGTCGAATTCAAAGGGAGAGAATAAGAGAATTTGGGGGATGATGGGACCATATTGTAACTGAGATGATGGTTATATGACTATGTATTTGTCAAAACTCATTGAACTGAATTGATCTGAATGAGTATTCAGTTCAATACTCATTGAACTGAATAAAAAAAATTTTTTTTACTATATGTAAATTTTAGAGTAAATTTGTTCTAAAAAAACTGAGCCTCTTGGAGTCTAAAGAAATGATTTTAAAGTCTGGAATCACTGAGAGACCACACACCAATTAAATCAGAATCTCTGAAGAGAGGAAACAGACATCCACAGTTTTAAAAACTTTCCAAGTCATTCAGAGATACAGTAAATGGGGAGAAACACTGTATTCGAAGTGTGGGCCTGGGCCCAGCGATATAAGCAACCTGGGAACATGTTAGAAATACAAAGTCTTGGACCCCAATCCAGCCCTGGTGAATCAAAAGCTCTGGGTGTGGGGCCCTGCAATCCGTGTTTTAAACAATCTTTCGGGTGGCTCTGATCCTTGCTTCGGTTAGAGACTGGCATCTAAGTGACCAGCCATGTTCGGAGAACCCTCCCCTGAGTGAGCTGCCCCTACCCAGCTCCCAGCCTCTTCCCACCGGGTGGAGCTCTTGAGCCCCATCTGCAGGGCCAGCCCTGCTTCCGCGCCCCAGACTAAGCCTAGCCTCAGGCACGCGGAACGCAAGAGGCCAACCTGGTGCACGCCCACCAGCACTCCTACTGTAGCTCTGAACTTGGACCTCAGCTCCTGGCCCAAATCTTGGTCACTCCTCCTTAACCCTCTCTTGGTAATGTGAATTTTCTCTATAATGAGGGCCTCGCCTTGCTTTTTGCAGCCCAATGACTAGGATCCTATTTTCAAACCCTGCAGCTAGCGGCTCTGGAGCGGTCTGCCCGGACTTTCAGGTATGCTCTGCTGTTACATTTCAGCCACCCGTCGAGACCCCCACACCATCTATTGTTGTTGCCATAGTATCCGAGCCTATTCTGCATGCTCAGTGGATTTTCTCCGAGTAATAAGATCACACAGGCCCTCTCCTTTGTTTCCACTCTAACCTGCTTTGGAATCTATAGCAGCCTAAAGACTTACCTTAAAAACAAGTACATGCAGAGTCAAACCTCCTTGGGTCAAATTGGCAGCAAGAGTGATCAACTTTTAAACCTAAACTTCCTTTACACTTTCCCGCTTTTTGTTTCAATAAAGCATCAGGAACTTCAGATGCTATGATAAATTCAAAAAGATGCAAATCAATATAACTTATCTCTGATGAGTTATCCACTATCAGAGAATGGAGAAACACGTCCTGATAATTCCTATTCCTGACATAAATTACCTTGAGTTCTTAGGTCTGAGAGGGGGGGAAAAAGAGAAGAGAAGGGGAACGGGGTGCAGACTGAAACTATCAGGTCAGGCTACACTGGGATGGGGTCAATATTTGCAAAATTAACACCATTCTTCACAGTAGTCCTTCAACAGCATTTTAAACACCTTCTGGCCCCTCAACAGTCAAAACTGATTTAACACGGTCCAGTGGTTCTATCTGGCAGGGAGGAATGAAAGAAATTTACTTCTTTGGGATGAGTAATTACACAGGGTTATTCATATCATCCCCTCCCCAGGTCTTGCTCTAACCTTCACCTAGACTTGGAGTTTCATGGTTCTTGAAGATATCTGCCCCACCCAACCCTCCAGGACAGCTCAAGATACCCAAAAAGACCCATTCCAGTCCTCTCTTCTGTGGCCCTGATTAACTTATCAGTGGACCTGTGCTTTTCATTAAGCAATTAAAAGAAAAGGCCCAGATCTCCCCAAGCCAAGTCTGAAGGTTCCACAGAGGGCCCTTTGATGCAAGACGTAAAGTGCATTATATCAAGACCTCGAAATAGCACAACTTCCTTAAAAATAAATATACAAATAAATGTTAACTTCCTCCAAGGCAGCTTGCAAGCAAGGTTTATATAAAAGTAGACCACCCACAGGAGCTTTCTAAGCTTGCTGTTTGGAGACCCCCTAAAAGAAAAACAGCATTCCTGGCCTCTTTTGGAACCACACACCCTGCCTTGGGAAGCGTCAGGACTTCCAGTACACCAGGACTTAAGTCTGGTGTCATCTCTGGGACTTCATATGGAGGACAGAGGCATCATACAGGATGTTCTGGAAAAATAACTACCTGTAAAACCTTTAGACATGCTAGAAACAACAGGGCAGCTGACAGAATCCCAAGGATAGTTCATAGAACCTGGCATGAAGGTCTCAGTGACAATGTAGTAACCAATGTACAGAATTACCAGAGTTAACAGCAACAGTTTTCTGACGCCATTAGCCTCAACAAAGTGTCCACTGCTCTCTTTCCACTGCTGGGTTCCCATTGATCTGGGTTCCCATTATGTGGTTTGTGCTGATAACCGTTAGGAAAAGGAGAAAATAGCTTCGTGATAGCCCTGGCAATTTCTAGCTTGGCATCTGGCCACATAATTCTTCCCTGCGAAGGGATCATGGAATCTATTGCTTTATGTAGTTGAACAAATTAATTTATAAGTTGCTTGAGTATAGGATGCGTGAGTTAATACCTCATTGGAGAATTAACATTTAAACTCCTTATCACATCCTCAGTTGATAATCAACTTCAAATCAAGGATATTGAGAATTGGGAGGGAGAATTGTGCAAACAGTGCTTTTAGAGTCAGTGCTAACTTAAGGATTTCAAGGATCCTTTCACACAGCCAAAAGTAAATAAAAATGTTTGTAAAAGCTCTGGAAGAGAAATCATTTGGTGAGCAAAGGTACAAGCTACTTAGAAAAAGCCTATTGCCCCATATTTAGAGCTTTATAAAGATCTGAAATCCCCTTCTTAAAAAGCTATAGACCTTGTAGACATAATATCAATGATTAGAAACCATGAAGAATAAAATTGATAGACCTGACCGTATACAAGTTTTTTTAATTTCGTATGTTAAAAATATTATATAAAATTAAAACATACACCACAAATGTGGAAAATACTTAGAATACTTTACAAGCAATACGTTGATGTCTTTAACATACAAAGACCTCTTTATTTAAAAAAAAAAGTGTTAACCAGTATAATCCCAATAAATTCAATAAAAAGGAAAATAAATCTTTAAAACACACACACACACACACACACACACACACACACACCAACCAAAGAGTAAGTACAAGGGACAAAATCAGGAAAACAAATGAGAACTCACAGAGAGCATCCAACACGGCGGAGGAGTAAATGGAAGCTACACTAACCTCCTCCCAGAACCAATCTGGAATTACAACTAAATTGTAGAGAAATCATCCTGAATAACCAACTGAACACTAGCTGGAGAGAAGCCTTATAGCCACAGATAGACAGAAGAAACCACTTCGCAGGGAGACTGGTAGAGAGTGCAGAAGAGGCATGAGAGGGCTGGCTGGGCTCCCACAGGCTGCAGCTAAAGTTCCAGGGCGGGGATATTTCAGTGGCTTGGGGGGTACCCCTGAGAAGTGTGGGGTCTAAACCCCAAACTGGGATCCCCGGCCTACAGTGCCGAAGCCAGGAAAGGAACCCAGATAACATCCAGCTGTGAAAAGCAGTGGGATTTCTGTCTCCCAGGGTGAGATGACTGGAGACACAGAGAGCCTCTTAAAGGGCCAACACACAAAATTTCATTTGCAGTCACTCTTCTGGGCTCCAGCTGAGGGAGGGCAGAGTGGACTAGAGACACTTGAGGACAGTCTGGGTTTGGTGGCTATGGGGAGAGAACTGAAGGAACAGCCGCCAGGATCCCTGTGCTGAGTCATTCCCTATACTACAGAGGCCATCTTTCCAAGGTGGAGTGCTCCCCTCCAACTGGCACCAGCCTGAGGGGAAGCAATAGCCCTGCCCACAGGAATTACACTGCCCCACCCTGTGGAGATTAAGCCTGGCTGCTGATTACAGCCTGAGACTATATCTATCACTGATCAGTTTAACAACTAAGGTGAAAAATACAAAGAAGTAGCCAAAATGGGAAGACAAAGAAACAGGCCCTAAATGAAAGAACAAGTAAGTTCTCCAGAAGAACTAGATGAAATAGAGCCAAGCAATTTATCAGAGAGTTTAGAGCAGTGATTATAAGGACACTCAATAGCATGAAAAAAGACATAGAAACCATAAAAAAAGGGGCAGTCAGAAATAAAGAATGCACTGTCTGAAATAAATAATACATTGGAAGAAATAAATAGTAGGTTAGATGAAGCAGGGGATCAAATCAGTGGTTTGGAAGACAAGCTAGGAAAAAACACCCAAGTAGAGAAGCAAAAACAAAAAAGAATTTTAAAAAATGAGTAGAGCTTAAGAAACATTTTGGACAACACAAAGCCTAACAACATCTGCATCATGCAACTACCAGAAGGAGAAGAGAGCAAGCAAGGGATTGAGAACCTATTTGAAGAAATAATGATCAAAAATTTCTCTAATCTGGTGAAGGAAAAAGACACATGAGTCCAGGAAGCACAGAGAGTCCCAAACAAGTTCAACCCAAAGAGGCCTACACTGAGATACATCATAATTAAAATGACAAGCTTAAAGACAAGGAGAGAACCCTAAAAGCTGCAAGAGAAAAGCAGGTAGTTACATACAAGGGAACACCAAGTAGACTTCCATCTGATTTCTCAACAGAAACGTATCTGGCCAGAGGAGTGTGGCATAACATATGGAAGGTAATGAAAAGTACGGACCTACAACCAAGGCCACTTTACCCAGCAAGGCTATCATTTAAAATTGAAGGAGAACTAAGGAACTTCCCAGACAAGAAAGAGCTAAAGGAGTCTGTTAATACCAAACCACTACTGCAACAAATGTTGAAGGGTTTGCTTTAAGAAGAAATAAAAGCAAGGAAAAAAAATCGGAGGAAAATAGTCTAACAATAAAATGGCACTAAATACATATCTATCAATAATCACCTTAAATGTAAATGGCTGAAATGCTCCAACTAAAAGACAAGGGTAGCTGAATGAATAAGAAAACAAAACCCATATATATGCTGCCTCCAAGAGACCCATCTCAGGTTGAAAGATACACACAGACTAAAAGTAAACGGATAGAAAAAGATACTTCATGCAAATAAAAAGGGAAAAAAATCTGCGGTACAGTACTTAGAGCTGACAAAATAGACTTTAAAACCAAGGCTATAGTAAAAGACAAAGAAGGACACTACAGAATGATAAAGAGAACAACCCAACAGGAGGATATAATCCTAGTAAACATTTACACACCCAACATTGGAGCAGCTAAATATGCAAAGCAAATCATGATGGACATAAATATAGAGACTGACAGAAATACAGTCACAGTGGGGATATTAACACACCATTGACTTCAGCGGATAGATCTTTCAGACAGAAAATCAACAAGGAGAAACAGGCCTTAAATGACACACTAGATCAAATGAATTTAATTGATATCTTCAAAGCATTTCATCCTAAAGCAGCAACATACATACTTTTGAAGTGCACATGGAATGTTTTCTAGGATAGACCACATGTTAGGACATAAAACAAGTCTCAGTAAATTTAAGAAGACTGAAATCATATCAAGTATCTTCTCTGACCACAATGCTATGAAACTAGAAATCAATCACAAGAAGAACACTGTAAAGCAAACAAAGACATGGAAGCTAAATAACATGTTATTAAACAATGAATGGGTTAATGATGAGATCAAGGAAGAAATCAAAAGATACCTTGAAACAAATTAAAATGAGGACACAACAATTCCAAATCTGTGGGACACAGGGAAAGCAATCCTAAGAGGGAAATTCGTAGCATTACAGGCCTATCTCAAAAAAAAAAAAAAAGGCTCAGATAAACAGTCTAACCTCATAGTTCTAGGAACTTGAAAAAGAACAACAAACAAAGCCCAAAGTGAGTAGAAGGAAGAAAATAATAAAGATCAGAGCAGAAATAAATGAAATAGAGTCTAAAAAATTATACAAAACATCAACACCAAGAACTGGTTCTTTGAAAAGATAAACAAGATTGACAAACCTTCAATGACATTCATCAAGAAAAACAGAAAGAAATATATCCAAATAAAATAAAATCAGAAAGAGAAGAGGAAAAATAACAACTGACACTAAAGAAATACAAAGGATTGTAAGATAATATTATGAACAACTATCTGCCAACAAATTGGACAACCTGGATGAAATGGATAAATTCCTAGAAACATACAATCTTCCAAAATTAAATCAAGAAGAATCAGAGAATCTGAATAGACAGATTACACCTAATGAAATTGAAGCAGTAATCAAAAAACTCCCAACAAACAAAAGCCCTAGACCGGATGACTTCACAGGTGAATTTTAGCAAACATTCCAAGAACTAACACCTCTCCTTCTCAAACTATCTCTTAAAATTCAAAAGGAGGGAAGGCTCTCAAACTCATTTTATGGGCCAGTATTATTCTAATTCTAAAACCATAAAAAGATGCTACAAGGAAAGAAAATTGTAGGCCAATATTGCTGATGAACATAGACGCTAAAATCCTCAACAAAATATTAGCAAACCAAATACAGCAGTGCATCAAAAAGATCATACACCATGATCAAGTGGGATTTGTTCCAGGAATGCAAGTTTGGTACAACAGTCACAAATCAGTAAATGTGATTCACCACGTAAGCAAAATGAAGGATAAAAACCACATGATCATAACTATAGATGCAGAAAAAGCATTTGATAAACCCAGCACCTATTTATCATTAAAACTCTCAATAAAGTGGGAATAGAGGGAACATACCTAGACGTAATAAAGGTCATATATGACAAACCCACTGCCAGCACCATACTCAACAGGCAAAAACTACAAGTGTTCCTCTTAAGATCAGGAACAAGACAGGGATGTCTGCTTTCACCTCTCTTATTCAACACAGTACTGGAAGTCCTATCCACAGCAATCAGGCAAGAAGGAGAAATAAAAGGTATCCAAATTAGAAAGGAAGAAGTAAAACTGTCTTTATTTGCAAATGGCATGATACTGTACATAGAGAACCCCAAAGATTCCACCAAGAAACTACTAGAACTGATAAATGATACAGCAATGTAGCAGGATACAAGTCAATGTCCAGAAATCAGTTGCATTTTTATATGCCAATAATGAACAAACAGGAAGGGAAATTAAGAAAACAACCCCATTCACAATTGCTACAAAAAATAAAATATCTAGGAACAAACCTAAACAAGGATGTAAAAGATCTGTACCCGGAAAATTATAAGACATTGAAGAAAGAAATAGAAGAAGATACAAATAAATGTAAGCACATATCATGTTCATGGATAAGAAGAATTAACATCATTAAAATATCCATACTACCCAAAGCTATCTATAGATTCAACACAATTCTTATCAAGATTCCAATGACATATTTCACAGAACTAGAACATATATTCCAAAAATGTATATGGCACCACAAAAGGTCCCGCATACCAACGGTGATCCTGAGAAAGAAGAACAAAGTTGGAGAAATCACACTACCTAATAGTCCATTAGAAATCAAAACAGCATGATACTGGCATAAAAACAGACACATAGATCAATGGAACAGAATAGAAAGCCCAGAAATAAACCCACACCTTTATAGTCAATCAGTATTTGGCAAAGGACACAAGCACATACAATGGGCCAAAGATAGTCTATTCAGCAAATGGTATTTGTAAAATTGGACAGATATGTGCAGAAAAATTAAACTAGACCACCTTCTTATGCCACACGCAAGAATAAATTCAAAATGGACCAAAGACTTAAATGTTAGACCTGAAACCATAAAAACTGTAGAAGAAAACAAAGGCAGCAAAATTTTGAACATTGCTCGTAGCAATATTTTATTGGCTATATAAACAGGCAAGGGAAACAAAAGAAAAAATAAACAAATAGGACCACATTGAACTAAAAGTTTTTGCACAGCAAAGGAAATCATCAACAAAATAAAAAGACAACCCACAGAATGGGAGAACATATTCACCAATACATCTGATAAGGGGTTAATATTCAAAATTTATAAAAAAAACTTACACAACTCAACACCAAAAAGACAAACAATGCAATTAAAAAATGGGCAAAGGACCTGAATAGGCTCTTCTCCAAAGAGGACATACAGATGGCCAATAAACATGAAAACATGCTCAATGTCACTAATCCTCAGAAAAATGCATGATTAAAATCACAATAAGATACCGTCTCATATCTGTCAGAATGGCCATCATCAATACATCAACAAAGAACAAGTGCTGTCAAGGATGTGGAGAAAGGGGAACATTTTTGCATCCTTGGTGGGAATGCAGACTGGTGCAGCCACTGTGGAAAGCAGTGTGGAGATACCTCAAAAAATTAAAAATAGATCTGCCTTTTGACCCAGCAGTCCCACCTCTGGAAATATATCCAAAGAAATCTAAAACACTAATTCAAAAGAACATAAGCACACCTATGTTCATTGCAGTGTTATTTACAATCACCAATATATGAAAGCAACCCAAGTGTCCATCAGTAGCTGAGTGGATAAAACAACTATGAGACATTTACACAACGGAATACTACTCAGCCATGAAAAAGAAGTTTAACCCTTTGCAACAGTATGGATGGACCCAGAGAAAATTATGCTAAGTGAAATAAGCTAGTCAGAGAAAGACAAGTACTATATGATTTCACTCCTATGTGAAATCTAATGAACAAACTGAACTAGCAAGGAAAATGGAGACAGACTCATAGATGGAGAGCAGGATGACAGTTAGTGGTGGGGAGGTAAAGGGGTGGAGGGATTGAGCAAAAAGGAAAAACGCGTGGACAACAGTGCGGTGACTGCAGAGAGGAGGGGCATATAAGGGGACTAAATGGTAATGAAAAAATGCAAAAAGATTAAATTTAAAAGAATGATAAATATATTAATATATAAGTAATATTCAACTTTATTAATTAGAAAGTACAAATTAAAACAATGTTTTCCCATCAGATAAGACTTCAAAAACAGGCAGAGACATTCTCACATACTACTGGTAAAAATATAATTTCACACAGTGTTGCTGTAAAGAAATTTGGAAAATACATTAAGAACCTTAAGATATGCATTTCTTTGACTCAGTAATCACTTTTACCACTAATAATCTCACTTCTGTAAATATATCCTAAGGAAATCATCAGGAATGCGGGTAAAGATATAAATAACATCTATAATGGCAAAAAATTGGAAAGTACATAACACTCAAAATAGGAAATTAAATTAATAATTAGTTATCAAATTAAATTAAATAATGAGATATCATGTTGCTACTCAGAGAAATGCGAAAATGGTGTGTTTATAGAGATAGAGCAGCCCTGGCTGGTATGGCTCAGTAGACTAAAAAGTCACTGGTTCAATTCCTGGGCAGGGCACATGCCTGGGTTACAGTCCAAGTCTGCGGGTGTGCGTATTTCTCTCCCTCTCTTTCTCCCTCCTTTCCCTTATCCCTAAACATAAATGAATAAAATCTTCTTTTAAAAGAGAGAGTAATAGTCATGACATGTTAAATGAGAAAAGAAGGTACAAACAGGATACACAGTACGAGTCCATTTTTGTGAGATAGATAAGCAGAGACAGGTGAGTGGGTGGACAGGTAGATGGATGGGTAGGAGAGTGGATGAATGGCTGAGTGGATGGATAGGGGTGGGCAGGGTAGTGGATGGGTAGATGGATGGATGGATGGATGAATAGATAGATGGATGGATAGTGGATGGGCAGGCGGATGGATAGATGGGTAGGGAGAAATAACTGGAAGATGCTATATATCTGTTAAGAGAGAATAATACCTCTTTTCTACCACAGGTTTCCTTGAGGAAAGATTATCAATAAAATATCTTTGTCTCTCTCCAACCCCTTTAACTCATTCCACCTCAGAGGAAGAAGAATGACTTATCTGGTTGGTATGCCTGGGAATGACCGAGGTTTTCTTGGCATGCTCCTCCTTCTATCTCCTGGGGGTGATCCGTTTTCAGTGAGCACATAGTCTTCACTGCCTGTGGGCCAGGTCTCTTACCAAGTCCAATGCCATCGGTGCCTGGTTGGCTACATCTTTCTAATCCGGGGGTTCAGTTTGCTGCCCCATGTGGCACTCACTCTGAATTACATCTCTAAACTTTCCTTTATAAACAAAGAAGATGCCCTGGCCTCAGTTGTACTCCTGATCATATTTCTAATCGTTCTTGACCCAGGTAAGGAAGTAGGGTAAAACTTACTGGGTGTCCTCAAAGACTCCAACATGTATCAGTCAGAACTCTGGGTGAAGAGCAGTAAAAGCTTATCTGATGAACGGAGCCAAAAAGGAATTTAGTGAAAGAACAAGTAACAAGGATGAGAGGTTTCAAATTAGACAGAAGACAGGCTAGCGGAGGTCAGAAAGCACCAAGTCCTACCAGGGAGTCCCAGAAGAGTAACAGGCTCGCAGAACACCTCTTCAATATTTCTTCCAACTAACTGTTCCATCCATTCTTGCATGATTTGCTCAAAATGGAAAGTTCGAAGAAAGAATGGCTAAATGGCCAAAGGACGCCTGCCGAGCACCCATTCCTTACTTCCCTTCCTAACTGAGCCCAGATTTCCAAGGACCCACTGCTCCTCTGCTCATTATTTTGCTTCCGGGTGGACTCTATCTAAGTCCTTTGACCCACCGTATTCCCCTATTCATAGTTCATAAATCCTCAGGCTGTCGGGGCTGGGCCAACCAGGCCATGACTTGGAATGCTGGGGGAAAACCTCTGCATCTATTTCCCTGGGCATGGGCAAAGAAGGGATTGTAGGCTGGCTTGAAATGCAGCGGACACCACAGGAGGCTAAACAGAGAGGGCAGGAGAGAATCACTCGGTCAAACCAACCCGAAGCCAGAGCACGCTCGGCAAGCCCAAGGGATCAATGTGCACTGTTTGCAGAGAAGCACGGAGAGAGGGACTAGACTCAAATAGCCTGGACTTGGATCCTGCGTCTGCCACTGTTTCACTAGGTCACTGGGTAAACTCAGCCTTTCTGAATCTGTTTTCTAAACTCGAAAATGGGAATGACCATAGTACTTTCTCCTAGATGGCTGGCGGGTGAAATGAGGTAATCTGTGTAAAACGCTTCGCACTGCGCCCGGCTCACAGGAACTGCGCTATGTTATTTCTGCATGCCAAAACGCTGTGCCAGACACCCCACCCGTGCCAGCTCAGCTTCTCTCGGCCTCACCTGTCTCTTAGTCCACTCAGATCAGTTCTGACAGCCCCTAAGTTAGGCCCGCACTGGTTTTCTTCCATTTTCTCAGGGGTGCACCCACTTGGCGTTCATGCATGCATGACCCAGAAATGCAGGTGAGGGGGCCCTCCACAGAGCAAATGTTCCAACAGTGGGGGGTGAGAGCTGGCGGGGGTGGGAGTGCTTCCCCTCTCCTCTGCGGGACAGACGTCCTGACACGTATCTCACACAGCTGCGGGCTCTGGAGCAGTCAGAATGGACCCAGCTGCCAGCGGCTGACAGCAGTGGTCAGCTGGAATGGGCACCCTTCTCTGGCTCTCCCTCCTCCGCCTCAGCCCTGCCGCCTCCTTCACCTCTCCTTTCCAGGCTCTTCTTTTTGGCAAACCCAGGCTGACCTTGGAATACCTCTGAGGGGCACATTTTTATGGTTGGTGCTTATTTCGCTCTCTTTCCCTTTCCTCAATAGTCTAATTATTCCTACAACAAACACTTTCTATTTTCATGATTGGGGGGGGAGGTCTTTTTCCCCCAAGTTTATATTCACATCTTATAGGCTAATTTTCCTTATTTTTTTAATTTTTAAAAAATGAATTGATTTCAGAGAAAGAAAGAGAGAAACATTAACTTCTCGTTCCACTTATTTATGCATTCATTGGTTGTTTCTTGTATGTGCCCTGACCGGGAAATCGAACCCACCACTTTGGCCCATAGGGACAGCACTCTAACCTACTGAGCTACCCAGCAGGGCCAAGGCTAATTTCCCTTTGTTATGAAAGTATTATGAAATGAGAGCAGGGGCGGGGTGGGGGAGGGGCAGTGCGAGTAAGGAATCATGGCTAGAAAAAAACAGCACAGAGCCCCCTCAGGAAGCCGGGAGCCGAAGGCCGGAGAGTGTTACTCTTCTCGGCTGTTCCACAGCCAGCTCTCAGACAGATTTCTCGGAAAAGGGGAGAGTCCTATGGAGAGAGAAGGAGGGGGGCAGGGGGACATTGCCTCCCTTTGTTCTCCAGCCCGGGCTCCCTGAGAGGGGCATTAGCAGGCAGGACCCCCTTCGGTTCCAGGCCTTCTGTTCAGCAGAGGTGCTAACTGGCTGGCAAGCCCGGGGAAAAGGCAGACTCAGAGAAAAGCAGAAGGCAGGAGGAGTGACGAAGTAGGTGTGAAGGCTCCTCGAAGAGCTGGGAGGAGTCGTTTGCCTGTGGCGCGTGGCTCTGACGGGCACCTGGAAGAATGCGTGGCGCTCCACACTCCGCGTTGGGCACGGGAGTAGCCTCAGGTGTCTCGTAAATAAAAAGCAGGAGACTGCAGAAGAATGAGGAAAGGCTCACCTCAACTGTTCACACCACTAAGCTGAACGCTGGCCCCTGCTGGTTCAGCGTCTACCTGCTCCCTGAGGACCTAGGTCCTGGATCCCAGGTTGTGATCCAGGCTCCGGGAGTCTGGGCATCTAACCTTCCTCCCACGTCAGCCTGGCCTGGTGGCACCGAGAAGCACACACGGTGGCCGGGGCTGGCCATGAACCACGCTGGGCCGGAGGTTCGGACAGTATGGGGGACTCACCGGGGTGCCCCAGAATTTGATAACAAGGTTAGCCTCTGAAACAAGCAGGTAAAATGCTCATAAATTAGCACGAAACGATGAAAGAAGCCACCTGAGCCCTGCCTCCTAAATCCAGCAAAGCCTCTCAGTGGGTAACCCACACGGACATTTGTTTTTAATTCCCACTAATTACCTTTTTAAAATTGTGTCGAAGAATACATAACATAAAATTTACCATCTTAGCCGCCGCTGTGCACTGTACATTGGCACTAACGCCATGCGCGCCGCTGTGCACCCTCTAGAACCTTTCCGCCTGCGAAACTGAAACCCCGCGCCCACCGCGCGACATTGCCCCAGCCGCTGGCAACCATTATTCTACTTCCTTTTCTAAGAGCCCGACTACTTTAGATAACTCGTATTAGTGGGATCACACAGTATTCCTCTTTTTGTGACTGGCATCTCATTTAGCCTCATGTCCTTCCTCAAGGTCCATCTACGTTATAGCAGGTGGCAGGATTCCCCTATTTTTAAGCAGGAATAATATTCCATTGTACATATAATAGGAGATTTTGCTGCACCATTTTACTGGTGAATGGTGAAAAGGGATGGGCTTGTAAAAATGTTGATTAAGCTCATGCCCAGGGAGACAGACACTGCCTCTGCACAGCTCAAATATCTGAACTGGGCCTTTCATTTGCTCATCGATACTTATGTAATATGTACTGAGAGCTACCACGTAGAGGGCACTGGTTGTGTGAGAGAAGGCGAACTGAGTCCTCACCTTCATGATGCGTCCCCCAGTAGGGGACAAACGCACAGCGCCAGGCCCCGACATGCTCCTGCCCAGTGCCAGAGTGAGGGGAGCACTGGGTGTGGAGGGGCACAAGGCGAAGGCAGCTCCCTGGACTTGGGGCTGGGGCTGGGGGGTGGGGGGCCTCCCCAGGCAGTGAGAGGGAGATGAGCATTGAAACGGGAGCAACTGCAGGCACCAAAGTTCTGAGAGCCTAGAGAACGCGCCTGATGGGACGTAACAGAAAGTGCACAGCACCACCTACAAGCTATGCTTGCCAAACACACAAACAAACAAACAAACCCTTGAATCTAATGAAACCTCTAAATCAGAGTTTCTTAACCTCGGCACGATAAATATTTGGGGCCAGGAAGAGGATATGGGGGGATAAATGGTAACGGAAAAAATACAATAAAAACAGAAATATAAATGAAATATGTAGTTGGTAAAGATAGTTTTGTTTTGGGGGTTTTTTGCAGTATCTAATAAATAAAACTTTTTTACTTAAATAAATAAACAAATATTAAGGGCCAGCCGATTCTTTGTTGCAGGGAGGAGGGGACTGCCCTGGGTACTGTGGGGTGTTTGGCAGCATCCTTGGCCGCTCGATGCTGGTAGCACCCACCCAGACGTGATAAGCAAAAGTCTCCAGATGCTGCCAAATGTCATTTCAGGAGCAAAGTCACCCCTCGTTAAGAAGCAATAATGCACCTGGAAAGTTTAGCGGTGGCGACGGCTTCAGGAGTGGTATGATCAGGACTCCGATTCCGTGTCCTTGCATTTCTTTCATCACTTGCCCTCTCCCTTATGTCAGTATCAGCCCAAGTCTGCTTTATTCAAGTTATCAAAGTGGCCACCACAGCTCTGGACCTCACAGCCACATACACTGACCAGGAAACCAAGTTTCTTTCCCCCAACCACTGAACAAAGGCCCGACTTCACTCTAACTTAAACCCTGTCTCCTTTCCTATCCCAGTCACTGTGGTCAGGGAACATTCTGCACCGACCGGCTTGAGTTAATACAGTATGTCTATCCCTGAATCAATTCATTCACTTATTTTTAAAATAGTGAATGTCTACTATTATAGCCACGTCTGTAGCCTTACAGTAATTTCCTTCTGTTTAAGCTGGTTTGAGGAGGGTTCTGTTATTTGCAACCAACAAAAATGACTTAAGTAAAATCCAGACCACATAGGAAGCGTTTTCAAATGGGTCTCTGATGATCAGGATAACCCTCCAATCAGTCCTAATTCAACCAGTATATTGAATAAGCAAGTTGCCTGGGTTAGAGTGATCAAAAGAGCATCATCTGTTTTCTCCCACCATCCCTTTAAATTTTACTTAAAAAGGTATCAGCCGCTTCCTCAGATGAAAATACCACCAGCGTGTTGTTTGTTGTTGTTGTTGCTGCTGCTGTTGTTGTTTGTGTTTTGTTTTGTTTTGTTTTTTCACCTACTTATAGGCCAGAGACAATTCTAAGTCACCGTAAGGCCCAAATAGACCCAACTCCAAAAGAAGGGTGCCAGGTTATCATTTGGGATCTATTTTATTAATCAATATTTGGGATATAGGTATTCAAACTACAAAAGTACTCGTCGTTTCTCTGAAATTCAAACTGACCATCCTTTATTTTAGCTGGCCGCCCAGCCCCAGGGCTGCTTGAATACGCTCACTACTTGGTAGTGGCGTCCTCCAGAGCAAGCGACCCAAGAGAGAGCAAGGAGGGGACACACCTTTTATGACCTAGTCTTGGAGGCCTCGCTCTTTTACTGCCACCACATTCTGTATTCGTTAGAAGCAAGTCACTAAGTCCAGCCCACACTCAAGCAAAGGGGAGCTAAGCATCAACTCTTGAAGGGAGTAGCGAATCTGCGAACATGTGCCAGTGGTGTCCACACTTTCGGCATCTCTGGGCCACACTGGAAAAAGAAGAGTTGTCTTGGGCCACACATTAAACATACAAACACTAATGAAAACTTTATGAGTGAAAAAACAGACCAAAAAAAAAAAAGGTTTTAAGTAAATTTACGATTTTGTGTTGGGCTGCATTCATAGCCTTCCTGGGCTGCATGCGGCCCACGGGCCATGGGTTGGACAGCCCTGTAGCCATAATAATCCCACATCTTCCTTCTTGCCCACGCAGTCCTCCGCTGCTCTCCAACACACACACACACATCTGTGCTCCACAAACCTGGGGCGTGAGCGCCAATCCACATGCAGCAATGCTCTGCTGGCTCTGCCAAAAGCAGCCAGGTTTTCAGGTGGGAGTCCACACTGTACCTTGAGCCGACGTTGATCCTCTGTGTCACCCTCACGGAAAACAGTTCAAAGTCTTCCACGCGGTTTCAAGCCTGGGGTTAAAAGGAAGCAACAACCCCTCCACCCCACCCCAGAGCACAGCAACAGTGCCCTCCAGAGGAATCCCATTACCAATTCTGGTTCTTTTCTTTCTCTCCCCACTCACTATTTTTTAAGGCCATCTAAAGGTCAAGAAACCAGTTCCCAGAGATTTCCTTTGAAGACAATGCAGAATTGTCTTCAGCTCACTTTGCCAGGAAAAATGTCAATCTAACATTTTTCACATTGGCATATAAAAGGACTTTATTTGGGACAAAGAAAGCATCACAAACCAGGGGAAAAGATGGTGTATTGACAAATCATGTGAGCAGGGTTGGCTCTTGAATTTCAGAATCTTAAACTAGATACTATACATCATATGCGCAAAAAAAAAAAAAAGTCCAGCCCTGGTTGGTGTGGGTCAGTGGAGTGCGTACTGGCCTGCAAACCAAAAGGTCACTGGTTTGATTCTGTCAGGGCACATGCCGGGGTTGCGGGCCAGGTCCCCAGTAGGGGGCATGTGAGAGGCAACCACACATTGATGTTTCCCTCCTTCACCTTCTCCCTCCCTTCCCCTCTGTCTAAAAATAAATAAATAAACATTTTTTTAATCCACGTATATTAAGTCAATTAAAAAAAAACTTTTAAGCGGATATTAACTTATTTTTTAAATAACAGAGAACTTTCTAAGCCTAAAGGCAATGAGTGGAAGAAGCAGAGAGATAATAGGTTTAACAGTTCTTTTTAACTAAAACACTTAATAGACACTGAGAATTTACTGCTAAATTGAACCTCAGAAAATTGTCTGCTACGATGAGAGGTGGTAAAGACCCCAAGAAATCGATCTAACATGTTACACGGCAGACCAAGGAATTTCTTCCCATGAGTCACCTTGAACTGAACCCAATATGTTCTAAACTCTCAATGATTATTAACCAATGTCACACCAATAAATTTAAACAACTTTCAGTGAGACTATTTTCCACCATATGGAAATCATATTCATAATTAGCACACCCAGAGAGCAGGCTATATTTTTTGGTTCATTCATTTCACAGAACGCTGTTATGAGGCTAGACCCTGCCCAGCACTGCTCCAGGCTAACGGGAGCCAATGGTGAACCAGACAATGGCCCCTCCCTCCCTCTCTCACGTATTTTACCTGGTTTGGAGGCAGAGGGGCAATACATAAGTACAGGAATTAACAAACTTTTTCCTGTTGTGAGAAACTGCATCATAAGATGAGCTCATATGCTTACAAACCAGAATTGTTTTCACTGAACTGTGTGTTTTCATCACCGAGCAGGGGAACCACTGAAAGCTTGTGATTTCTAACCTTGGCTGCACTTTGGACTCATGTAGAAAACTTTTAAAAAGAGTAATACCTAGATCCTATTCCCTGAGATCCTGACATTCCGTAATTTGTCTGGGTGTCACCTGGGCATCGGGGTTTGTTTTTTTTTTTAATCTTTCCTCAGGTGATTGTAATGTGCCCTGGAATTGGAAACTACTGAAAAGGTTATACATAATGAATAACCACTAGATGTCGCTGTCCCCAAAGGTTTGAAGACAAACCATCCTCAAGTAGTCAATGACTAAATTTGCACATAGATAAACAGACTTTCCTTTGCCAGATTTTGGACCTAAGGAAAGCCCAACAAAAAAAAATATATATATATATACCTCAGTTTCTCTTTGGCTTGAATGAAGCAAGTCACACAAAACCCAAGTGTATTATTAGTCTGCTCTGGTTGCCATAACAAAATACCACAGGCAAGGTAGATGAAACAATAGAAATTTATTTCCGGAAGCCATTTAGTCCAAGATCAAGGTGTCAGCTGATTTTATCTGAAACCTCCCTCCTTGACTTATAGGTGGGCACCTTTTTACCATGGCCTTTTCACATGGCTGTCCCTTTGTCTGTGTTGTCTGTGTCCTAATCTCTTCTTATAAGGACACCAGTCATACTGAATCAGGTCCCACCCTGAAGACCTTTTGTAACTTAATCACCTCTTTAAAGGTCCTATCTCCAAACACAGTCACATTCTGAATACTGGGGCTAGGGTTTCAACATAAATTTTGAGGGGACACAATTACACCAAGAAATAAAAACCGAAATCAACCCAGTTGATTAATTAATTGCAAAAGAAGTTTCCCAGCCATGCACAGTTCCCTCATATGGTGACAGTGGTGAGACAGTTGTTTTAATTCTATTTTTTAAGTCTCCTTTCCAAAGGCCACACCTGTTACTCAGTTTTGATTCAGTTTTCTAAACAGTTTACACACACTTAAAATTAAAATATTCATTTGGTTTTTAACTCTATTTCCTGAACTGGGACACTCGCACTAAAGAAACGCAGCAGCATCCTGAGAGAGAGAACAGGGTAACGTCGTCACTGTGTGGCAGTGAATGAAGTTCTCGTTATTATTTTTTGCAACACAAGCAATGCCTGTTCATTGAAAAAAAAATTGGAAAGTACAAGGTAAAAAAAAAATGCTTAAAGTCATCAACAACCCCCCTTCCAAAGTAACACTTAGAATACACTCACTAAGACTTTTCCTCACTGTATAATGTGCATGTTCTCAGAGAAGGAACCATGTTTTGCGACCTCTTTGTCTTCCCCTATAATATCCTGATACTTTTCCACACTGATATAAATGTGGTGAACACTGGAGAGAAGTGGGTTTTTACACCTGTATGTACGTAGGTGTACAGATAAAAGTTACATATGTGCACCACCGAAACTTAAAATCATGGCGGAGGGTATAAACGAAACAGAAGAAATTCATTTCTCCTCTCCATTCCCACCCTCTCCCCTAAACTATTTATTCTAAGACAAATAGTAAATTACGACTGTCCCAGAGCTCTACACAGTTTGATTCCCATGTTGGGTGAACATATCCCTGTGCTAGATCTGTGTGCTAAAGACTGTGATGTAAGAATTGCCAAAAAGGGCCCATCTACCACAGAATTTTTTTTTTATAAACGCCTATAGCTGCCGGTCAGGATGTCTGAAAAGCCCACCACCAAAGTCACCCTCTAAGAGCCTTCTGGAGCCCTGGCTGGTGTGGCTCCGTTTGTTGGAGTGTCGTCCTATAAACTGGAAGGTTGCAGGTTTGGTTCCTGGTCAGGGCACATGCCTAGGTTGTGCTTCCTTGCATTCAGAGTGTGTACCGGAGTCAACTGATCAGTGTTTCTCTCCCCCACTCTCTCTCTCCCCTTTCCTCTCTATCTAAAATCATTTTTTTCTTTTTAGGGTTGTTATGCCGGTTGCCTTGGAGGCATGATTCATTTGCCAGTTAACACGCTTGTACATGCTTTTTTGTCTGGTGAAGTCATTCCTGTCTACTGAACACTACCCAAGGGGAGGTTCCAGAACTGCACCCTCCAGTACCGCAGCCATTAGATGCATGGGGCTGTTTACATTTAAATTAGTTACAACAAAAAATTCAGCAAAATCATGGTGTGACTCCCCCTCTCCCACACCCCCTTGCTTTCACTGAGCCGTGACCGGTCGACCCATTCACAGAAAATGGCCCCCAGCTGCCCCTAGGCACAGCCGCAAAGGAGCTGTGGAAGCTGAAGTCCTAGCACCAGGCCCACCGCCGGCCAGACTCTGCCTCTGAAACCAATCTGCCCCGTCTCTATTTGCATTTTCATTGAGGAGAAACCACTTAGGACCTCACTGGGAGTCTACAGGCTGTGAGCACAACCGAAAGAGGCTAGCAAGAAGGGACCCCCCCACGGCAGCAAGAACGCCCAACTACAAATCCCAAACAGCTTCTCCGCACCCTGACCTTCACGCGGCCTCAAAGGACCTGAACCGAAGCCCCAACAGGCTCAGGACCTTCTTCCCCTCAGTCCCAGACCAACCTGCAGTCACCTGCCCAGACCAGAAATGAGCGTGCCGCCCCGTTGGGAAGGTCTGCCGCCACGCCCAAATCCCTCCGCCCGAGGACCGCTGGGAGAATTCCAGCCGAATCAGCAAAGTCATGCTGCACCGCTTCAGTGAGGGATTTACTCAGAAGAGAGGGCGTCACACACCAAAAAGAAGCTAAAAGAGCTTCAGGACACGCCGAGCGAAAGAGAAATTTCCCCGAGCTTCTCCTGAGAGAATGTGTCTAAATTGCTGTCCAGAAAATCCCATGACGGTGATCCCGTCACTGGTTCATAAGCACCAACAATGCACCAGGCTCACCTGAACTTCAAGATGCCACATGCTGGAATGACCACCTGGAGAAACCAAGTATCTTTCCCAAAACCCCAAACCAGCCAAACGCCGTCTCCCAGCGGTTCATACGCACGCGCACGCGCACGCACTCACACACGCACATCCGACTGGGGGCTTCCGTGGTGAATGAGCTACATCCCGGGAAAACGTCCACTGAGAATTTCCCTCCTGCGTTTCAGCATAAGCCGAGCAGGTTTCACAGAAACCACAAAGCACGAAAGCAAGTTTTCACCACTTTCTGCTCTTTTCCCCACTTTCCTTCTTTTCTGCCTTGCCTAAGGCCTTCTCAGCTCCTAACCAAGTGAAATGCACCGAAGTTGGCCGCTTGGACACGTTTGAAAACTCGGGATTCATCAACGGCACAATCCCAGGACCATCTGGGCCATGGAGGGAAGGGAGTAAGTTTCATGGGGCTGCACAGCATCACGGGGGCAGAGAGGCGGGTGCGGGTGCGGGCCCGGGCCCCTGCTGCCCTCTGTTCAAGGGGACACTGGTGAGGAGATCGAGGAGCCTGTGGGAGAAAGCCCGGAGGTGGCATGTCTGCGAAGGGCACTGTTGACAGAATGCGGTGACAGCAGGAAGCAGCATCCAGTGTGCCCCTGGGCCCTGGGCCCTGGCCCCTTTGCACATGGAAAACTCACCCTCAGCCATTAGCTTCCTAAATTATTTCTGGTCTTAGAGGGCCCTCCAGTGCCCAGCAAATAGCCAAGACAGGGAAAACCTTCGGGTTTCTCAGCTGCCGTCACCCAGTTGTCATGAGGAAATAGGAGACAGGATGGAAGTCTGAGGGCCAGAAAGAACTCAGGGGAAACCCTGAGGAAAAACAGAGGAACCCAGCATTACCAGAGGTCTCATTTTGCTGGGACTGATCCTAGACACCATGACCACAGGTTACCAAGCTCCGATCAAGTTTATGGCCCCAGTAACTCAGCCCACGGCTTTAAGCCAGAGCACTGGCTCCGGTCGTGCTGCAAACATCAGCCTTCTCTTGGGCAACCAGGGGAAATAAGACCCCAAAGGGTCAGTCTGTCTGTCTCTCTGTCTGTCTGCCTGCCTGTGTCTGGAAAAGCCCGGTCTTGGCCCGAGCAGGCTGCCTACAGAGGCCATCGGGTGAATGTGTTTGGTTTGTCTGACACGGTATTGACCGATAACCCATGCAGGGTTTTTAAGTTTTGAAACAGCTGCCAACATTTAAAGATTAAGAGTTTTCACTTATTCCATAAGGTAGCTAAATGTATAAGAAAACAAGACCAATATATATGCTGTCTACAAGAGACCCACCTCAGAACAAAAGACATACACAGACTAAAAGTAAAGGGATGGAAAAAGATATTACATGCAAAGGGAAATGAAAAAAAAAAAAAGCTAGGGTAACAACACTTACACCAGACAAAATAAACCTTAAAACAAAGGCTATAATTAGAGACAAAGAAGGACATTACATAATGATAAAGGAATCAATCCAACAAGAGGCTATAGCCTTTGTAAACAATTTATGCATCAACATAGGAGCACCTAAATATATAAAACAAATCTTTTAATAATTCCTACATTTTGAAGTCATTTTGAAGTAGATTTTATTTATTTATTTTTAGAGAAAAGGGGAAGGAGGGAGGAAGAGAGAGAGAGACACATCGATCGGTTGCCTCTCACACGCCCCCAGCTGGGGACCTGGCCCACAACCCAGGCTTGTGCCCTAACCTGGAATGGAACCAGCGACCTTTTGGTCCACAGGCTGGCACTCAATCCACTGAGCCACACCAGCCAGGACTAAAGCAAATCTTGATGGACATAAAAGGAGAGATTGACAGTTCTGGAGGCTAACAGTCCAAACTCAGGGTGACAGCATGGTTGGGTTCTAGTGAGAACCCTCTTCCTAGCTTGGAGATGGCTGCCTTCTTGCTGTGACAGAGACAGAGAGAGAGAGAGATCATCTCTCTGGTGTCTCTTCTTATAAAGGCACAGTGATAGTTAATTTTACGTGTCAACTTGACTGGGCTACGGGATGATCAGATAGCTGGTAAACATTATTTCTGGGTGTGTCTGTGAGGATGCTTCTAGAAGAGATTAGCATTTGGTTCAAGAGACTAAGAGATCCACCCTCACCACTGTGACTGGCATCATCCAATCTGTTGGGGACCTAAATGAAACAAAGTGACAGAAGGGCAAATTCTCGTTCCTTTTTCTTGAGCTGGTAAGCCCATCTTCTCCTGCCCTCCAACATCGGAGTTCCTAGTTCTTGGGTCGTTTACATCAGATTGGGAGTTATACCATCAGCTACCCTGGTGCACAGGCCTTTAAACTCAAGATGGAATTATACCACTAGCTTTCAGTTCTATAGCTTGCACACAGCATGCTATGGAACTTCTTGGCCTCCATAATCACATGGGGTAGGGACCACAAACAGTCACCTCATTAATCCTGATAACCCCTTTTAGGTTCATGCTGCAAAAATACGAAGCAGGCCTTCTGGTCAAGATGGAGGCATAGGTGAACACACTTCACCTCCATGCACAACTATAGCAAAAAAATACAGCTACATCGCAAAACAACCACCTAGAATTGTGAGGAAATCGAGCTGTGCAGAAGTCCAACAACCAAGGATTTAAAGAAGCTAAATTCATCCAGACGTGTAGGAGGGGTGGCGATGCAGGGAGGTGCGGAGAGGCATGGAGACGGGAGCTGGCAGTCCCACGCCCACGTGTGGTGGATAAAAAATGGGAGGCATACCTCGGGAGCGAGGGGTCCCAGCCCCACACCACCCAGCACAGAGTTCCAGTGCCAGGAACGTAAGTCCCCATAACTTCTGGCTATAAAAAAAACAGCGGGGGTGGGTGCAGTAGAAGATACTGTGTCCTCTTAAAAGGCCCACAGGGTACTTAGGACTCACTCAGACCCACCCCCTTGGGGATTCAGCATCAGGGCAACAGCTGGAAGCCTACAAGTGGCATATGGAGAGAAAGCAAGTGCAAGTGGGGAGACAGCTTCCTCCCAGGCAAAACTCCAGGGCCAGACAGCAGCATCAGCCCCCCGTGGGCCCTCCCCCCGTGGGCCCTCCCCCACACAAAGCAATAGGGCGTTGACACGAGTTGCCCCACCCTGGCAATTACCTAAGGCTCCACCCCGTACAGCTTAATAGGCTTGCAGGCAAGAAGGGGCTGGCAAGGAGTATTCAAAGTGATGAAAAGCAGGGACCTACAGCCTAGATGACTCTATCCAGCAAAGCTTTCATTTAGAATGGAAGGGCAGATAAAGTGCTTCCCAGATAAGGTAAAACTAAAGTTCATCATCACCAAGCCATTATTACATGAAATGCTAAAGGAAATTATGTAAGAAAAAGAAGATCAAAACGATGAACGTTAAAATGACAATGAATTCACAACTATCAATCATTGAATGCAAATAACTAGGCAAACAAGCAGAACAGGAACAGAATCATAGATATGGAGATCATTTGGAGGGTTATCAGCTGGGAGGGGGAAGGGGGGGAAATGGAAGGAAAGGCACAGGGACCCAGAAGCACCGATTGGTAGATACAAAACAGACAAGGGGATGTTAAGAACGGTATAGGTAATGGAGTAGCCAAAGAACTTCTACGCATGACCCATGGACATGAACTGAGGGAGGGGGCATTTCTGGAGGGAAGGGAGGCACCGGGTGGAGGGGAGCAAAGGGGGAAAAATTGAGACAACTGTAATAGCATAATCAATAAAATGTATTTTTAAAAAATAAAAATAAAATAGATTTTTTTTTAAATACAAAGCAGCCTCCAGGCCGGAAACAGGTTGTAGGCATTACAGAGTGAAGGACGTCTTTTGAATCTTCTTAGCTGACTCAGGTAAAAGCCCCTGGGCTGATGCTGTGCAAGGATTTTGAGGGTTATGTAGAGAGTTCGAAGAGCGCTTGTTGGCGATGCTTTCAATGTCCTTTGAGTTGTTCGGAGGGGACTGCCACTTCGAGACAGTGCATCTTGTTTTCAGTCTCTTGGGATTACTGGGTAGAGACCAGAGATTGAAAGATTCTTGCATGCTTTCCTCTAATTTCAAAAGTGTTCACTATTTGGGAAAATATATAAGTATCTTCTCTGATACGGTGCAGGCTTATTTGTCCTGGGAAGGTTGTCTCTTCGCCCTGGCTTAGGGGGCTGCAGCCCAGCGCAGGTGCTGGCGCGGCCTCAGGCTCCTGCTCCCTGAGAAGGAAGGGCCTTCGCAGCCAGCTGCCTGGAAGCCACGGTCCCTTTGAGGATGGTCTTCAAAGTTCCAAATCCACCATGAGGAGAAAGAGGGAGGAGAGAGCGCTACAGAGGAGAGTAGCCGAGAACGAGGATTTTTCTCAGGGGCTTCAGCTGGACTCCCCCATCTCTAAAGCGGTACGAATGCACCAATTCACTTCTCGTCTGCGTGTGGCAAATGCGATGTGGCCTAGCTGAGCACCCCCTCCCCACTATCCCAGTGGGGAAGCTATAAAGTTAATTGTCCAAAACAGGACACTTTTACGAGAGAAAGAGAGCACTCTTTAAAATTCCACTAATATGCGGGTCAACACACTGGGGCTTGTCGGTCATACGTTGAAGGGCTAACCCCCAGGAGCTCAGAGTGTTCTGTTATTTGGAGATGGGATCTCTACAGAGGCCATCGAGTTAAAACGAAGTCATTAAAGTGCACCCTGCTCCAATATGACTGCCGCCCTCATAAACGGGGGAAATTTGGAGACAGACACACATCACAGCCATGTGAGGAGACGTAAGGAGAAGGCGGCCATCTATAAGCCGAGAGGCCAAAACAGGCCCTTCCCTCTCAGTCCTCAGAGGAACCAACCCTACCAACACCTGGGCTTCAGACCTGTAAGACAATAAATTTCTGGCTATGGGGCTGTGTTACAGCAACCCCGGCAAACCAATAACAATTGGTATTCACACCCAGATGAGACTGGCTCCCACCAACGGGCCCCGTGGCCAATGAGGATGCCACCTGGCTGAGAGAGTTTGGCAGCACCATCTTTTAGGCCCTGCCAAGACCTGGCTGGAACCGGCAGTCAGTCCAGGCACCGAATCTAAAGCCACAAAAGATGGGAATACCGAGGCCTGTTGCTTTACCCATATTCTTCCTCACCCTTTCTGCACGGTGCCTCCCCCAGCCGGTCCTTTGGACCACTGAGAGCCACCCATTTCCCCGTCTCTTTCCCCATCTGGAACACTCTGGAACCCTTGTTCCCATGTGCAGAACCTCTTCCACTTAGCCTTCCTGCAGGATGCGCTGTCTCCTTCCTGCTTCCCCAAGCCGGAGGCCACTCGTGCTCCCACGCTCCCCAGACCCAAGGCAAGAAGGCAGGACAGATATGCTTCCTGTTTGCAGACTTCCTCCCTCAGCCAGGCTTCTCTTCCAACACTCCCAGCATCTACCGCAGCCAGCATTTCTCTTTCCAGGCCACACCCAACCTTCACTGAGAACTTAGGCACCTGCCATCATTTTAAGGGTTTTGTCACCCACGCAAAGGACTCATCTAACACCCCAGGCTCAAATTCCTCCATCCCAGGACATTCACCTCTACTCATTGCTGCACCCAGACCTGTGCCATCCCTTGAACCACTTCCTCCTCTGTCACCGTAAACCCATGGCCTTCTGCCCTTTGACCTCTCTTGCTTTTTCCCTTCCTCCTGCCCTGTTCTCTGTCCCTCTTTCTGGGCTGTTCTGCCTGCCCAGCCAAGGCTCTTCTTTCCCTGCCCTAGGTTCCCCCCCCACCCCTCCCCCCCTCCCTCCTGCTCCCTCTTCTGCTTCCCTTCCCCCTATCCTGGGAGTGATCTCGGGCCACCCGTCTCTCTCATCAGTACTCCATCTGTCTTCACCTTTTTGTCTACACGGTCCTTTCCCATCGGTATTTAAACTCAGCCAAATCTCTCTTATCTGTAAAAAAAAAAAGAGAGAGAGAGAGAGTGAGTATTCCATATGTATGAAATGTTTTTCTGGAAGATACATGAGAAATTGATCATAAATGTTACTTTTAGAGATAGGAACCAGTGGCCTGAGAGGAAAGGTTCAGAATTTTACTTTTCATTGTACACATTTGCTATAGATTTTAGTTTTTTACTGCTTACATGTAATATTTTCATTAAAAATAGCAAATAAATAAATAAAAAGATAATGACTTAAACATCACCTCTTCTCCCTTAGAAAAAGCCCTTCACTGACCCCACCCTTTCGTCTCGTCGATCAGAGACAACCTCGTTTGCTGTCTTTGCTCTCTTGCCTCCACTCACGGGCCTCACACTTGCTCCTCGGCCCACTGAGAGCAGGCGGCCTCCCCCACCCCCTCACTGAAGTTGCCGGCGAAGGTTATACATCTTTGTTGTTGCTAAACCCAGGCCACATCCTAACCCTCCTTGATCACTGTGTGGGCCGTTGTCCCTCAGTGGTTTCTGCAGTGAGCTGCTGCTTCTCGCCTTTCTTAATCAAGATGACGTTGGTGTCTCCCAGGACATCAGCCCTCATCCTTCCCCTAAACACCACAAGGCTTCATCCACTCTCACGGCTTCAGCTGTGATAGGCTGGGGACCTTCCCCTGCCGACCTCCAGGCTGGACCTCTTCTTCTCCAGCTGCCGCTGTCCATTTCCTCAGCGGCTCCTCCCATTCAACACGTCATCTCCCTCTGCACGTCCCAAATCTGCCTCGTTGGTGGCACCACCTTCTGCCATACCGAGTTCCCCTCGACTCTTCCCTGCTTTCTTACTCGCAGACCCAGTTCCTCTCCAAACCCCACTGAGTGGTCAGCAAAACGTTTCCCTTACCTGCCTACTCCCTGCTTTCCTGCTGTGGCTGCCATAGGCCCGACCTGAGCCACCTCTCTCCTGGACGAGTCTGTCCTGTATTTCCGCTGCCGTAAGCATGTGCGCTGTAAACACCTTTGCCGTAGCATTTTCCCTACACGACTAATTGGCCACGAGGCAATTTCACCGTAAAACATAAAACAACTCGTTGATCACTCGGTTTACATTTGGCAGACAGTGCATTCGAGCTGGTTGTCAGTTTGGTTGCATTTCTTCACCGACAAACTTCTCACAATTACCTCCATTTTTATATTATATGTGAATTTTAGCCCTCATCATGGTCTGTACAGTGACGAATGAACGTGGCGGTCTTAAAATAGTGGATGATAACAACTCCATGTAAAGCCAGATTGTAAAGCTACGTGTGAAGCCAGATTGCAGACTCTACTGAAAAACGAGCACGTATCGGTTTGCAAATCCTTCGGTGAGTGCAGGCACCCCTCCCACCCGTCAAAATCAAGTCTGCCAAGCCGCGGCAAATATAAAAGAGTCAGCCACTAATTCAGTCTTCAGAGTATTAATTATCAATTCTTTAGTTAGAAACTGATAACTTCTCGTTTTATTTTTTTTATTTTTCTGAATATGTTGATTGATTTTAGAGAGAGAGGAAGAGGGAGAGAGAGGGAGAAAGGTCAATCAGTTGCCTCCCATAGGCTCCCGGGGATCAAATCCGCAACCTAGGTCTGTGCCTTGACCGTGAATCGAACCCCCAACCGTTTGGCGTATGGACAACACTTCAGCCACCTGAACCACACTGGCCACGGCCTGATACCTCTCTTAATGAAGGAACAAAATGTAGCAAAAAAACTTAAAATGCTATATTGAATAAGAGGAAACAAGCCAGAGAAAATGTATGATACTGTGAACAAAAGACTTCGAAGGTGATGTGTTTTCATTTTTTGCAATAAAGTCTCTTTTTTTAATGTTGTTTTATTGTATTTTGGTCTTTTAAATTTCTTTTTTTTTTTTTAGATTTTTTATTTATTAATTTTAGAGAGGGGAAGGGAGGGAGGGAAACATCAGTGTGTGGCTGCCTCTCGCACGCCCCCCAGTGGGCACCCGGCCCGCAACCCAGGCATGTGCCCCAGACTGAGAGTCGAACTCGAGACCCTTTGGCTTGTAGGCAGGCACTCAATCCTCTGAGCCACAGCAGCCAGGGCCGCAATAAAGTCTTTTTAATTCTGTTATTAAACTTTCACATTTCATTAGGTCCTTTTTAAAGTGTTTTTTTTTCTTTTTCATGATTTTATCTTTTATGGCAACATTGCCTTACAGTCAATTATTAATACTTCCATCATGAAAAGGCAGGTAGCGCAGGTGTTTATAGCAAACATACTTATTGGAGAAAACACCTAGGACCCAGTGGCTGACTGATCTCTCTGATCCAGTCCTCTGACAACCAGACGTGTCCTCCCCACCAGCTGCCAGATCGGTTTCTCCGAAACGCAAAATCTGGTTTAAGATTCTCCATGCCTACCTACAACAGAGACTTCCCTGACCGTGTTTACTCTCCTCGGCGGGATAAGCCCCCCAGGACCCGGCCCGTCTGGGTGCCAGCCTCGCTTCCTACCACTCTGCACCCCAGAGGTTACGCCCGGGCTCACCGAGAAACCTGAAGTGACAAAGCGCCTGGAGCCATTTCGCTCCTCTGTGCTCAGGCTCCCCGGGAACATCACAGGGCCTCGGGGTAAGAGGATAAACGGAAGCCCGTGTACCACGTGTCTAAATACTGAACATTGTAAACCAAACTAACAAACTGTCCAATAAATATTTTCTCCTTTTTAAATTGGGATGTAATTCACACATCCTGAAAATCATGTACAATTTAAAGTGTACAATTCAGTGTTCTTTAGTACATTCTCGGAGTTGTGCAACCATCACCACTATCTATTTCCAGATTTTCATCACCCCCAAAAGAAACTCCATGCCCATTAACATCACTACCCATTCCCTCCCCCTGCCCCCAACCCTTGACAACTAATAATCTTTATGCCCATATAGATTTGCCCGTGCTGGACGTTTCATATGAATGGAACCATATATGTGGCCTTTAGTGACCTGGGTCTTACACTTAGCGTAACATAAGTTGTTAAGATTCATCCATGTTGTATTATGCATAAGTGCTTCATTTCTTTTTACAGTTGCACAATATTCCTTTGTATGGATGTATCACATTTTATTTATCCATTCATCAGTTCATGGACATTTTCATTGTTTCTTCCTTTTGGCTATTATGAATAATACTGCTATGAACATTCATGTGCAAGTTTTTGTGTGGACATATGCTTGCAATTTTCTTGGGTCTATCCCTAGGAGTGGAATTGCTGGGTCCCGCGGTGGTTGTGCTCCCCCCACAGCAGCCGCAACCTTTTACATCCCCCCAGCAGAGCACGGGGCTCTCAGATCTCCACATCCTCATCGGCACTTGCTGTTGTCCATCTTTTTTATTATGATAGCCATTATAGCGGGTTACATTTTTTCTCCTATCTTAAATACCTCTATAATGACGAGGAAAACCAAGCTGGCATCTAGAATCCATCAAACTTCTTGGGTTTAGCCCTGGAATGGGGCATGTTGGGAAAGCCAGCCCTCGCCCCCCAGCTCCTGCCCTGCCCCTTCACTCTCCACCCATGGAGTTGCCCTGTACCGCAGGGCCTCCCATGCGAGTGTGTGGACAGTCCGGCACTGACACCCAAGCTCCGCCCATACAACCCGAAACAGCTGCGCGTTGAGCCCGGAGGCTTGTGCGGCAGCAGCAGAGTGTGACCCTGAGGGAAGGAACCCAGGCCCAGGCAGCAGCCTTGGGGGCACCTGAGCAGGGAATCCTGGGCTCGGAGAACCCAGAAGTAGTCTGGAAGTTGTAGGGTTTGCATGAGCATGTCCCCACGGTCTTCTCGCCTCTGGGGCAGGGGAGGGGCTGGAGGAGGGCAGAGTGGTCCTTGGAGGTGCAGTGCAGAGTTTAAGGGCCCCTCATGCTCGTGTCCAATGACGGCGCTCTCTGTGCTCATGTTGTTACCTCTTTCTAGAATGCTCTATCTCCCCGGAAGATCCCTACTCATTTATTCTTGCAGACACAGCTCAGAAGTTATATCATAGGAGAAGCCTTCCCTGAACCCCCTCACAGTGCACCAGGAAGGTGGTACTAGGCCCTGGGGATAGAAGGGAAGAAAGTCACAATTGCTGCCAATACAGGGAGCCTGAGGGTGGTGACAGCCAAGTAAACTGGCAAAGTACAGAGTGATCAGGGTGCAGGCGGGTGTTAGGGGGGCATGTGGGGGAATCACCGCATGCTTCACTTCAAGGAGGGCCTCCTGTAGTAAATGACCCCTAAGAGAGAACCAGGAAGACAGCCAGGTTTGGCCAAGCAAAGCGGCGTGCCCCTAGCAGGGACTTCTCCAGTGTTCTCCCAGTTAGATACATTCAACTGTCTCTCTGCCACCAGAATTAAGCACCACATGGTGCATTCGCAGTGGCTGACCCTCCCAAAAGCTGGGTGCATTTCATGCATGACAAGTTGTGGTAATTAGACATGGTCATCATCGCCCATTCTGTTCCCACCCCTTTATGGGACACTCACCCCTAACCTAGGTCCTGTCCTCCACATCCCAATGTCTAGTTGGAAGAGGGGGAGGCTTGAAAGGTCAGCGTGTGCACTGGTGAATGACCCAGCGCCAAGCTGAGAGGCCTGGTAGGTTAAACTGGCACAAGAAAGAGCTGATGGGAAGGGAACCAGAGACCCAGTGTCCTCTGCTGTCCCCCTGGCTAACTCAGGACCCTCGGAGGCCTGGCCCATCTGAGGCTAGGTGAGTTGAAGTGCCTGCCTGCCTGCCTGTGTGGGGAGGGAGTTGGAACCTTCGCCATGACCCCTCTGGATCACCCTGCTCCTCTTTTCACCATAGGAGGGAAGGGGGTGGGGGGAGGGAGATACCCAAACCAGTTGGTTGCTTGTAAATTGCTCTGGTGGAAAAGTTTACTGTAGACAAACAATGGAACCATCGGCTAAAATGTGGTATTTTAATTACCCGAAATACATACACTCGAAAATATACAGCTCCTCCTCAAACCATACATATTTCACAGATCTTGTTTCTCGGGTCTCTTTGAGTAAGACAGCACTCTCCCACACAGAGCAACTTTTCTTCCCTCCTGTTTTCTCGCGGCTCTCCACGAGGGGGAGCCGCGGGTCCTGTTTGGACGCCGTTCTTTCTTCCTGCTCCGAAAATCCCCTGGGTCCACGCAGAGGGAGGGCGAAACATTGCCTGCCTGGTGCCGCTAAACCCGCCGGCCGTTCCAGAACTCTCTGGTGCACGGCGCTCTATAGAACACTAGCGATTTAGGGCAGCTTATTTTAAGAGAATAAGAGATGAACACCTGTTCTTTAAAAATATGAAATCTGAGCAAAATGAAAAAAGTTTTCTACTCATTTCTGTCCCTAATACCATCGCATGTAGTAGATATATATTTATTGAACACTTTTATTCTGAAGGGTATGATAACATAACAAATAATTCTACATGGTAATTATAAATTATTTGGTATTTTAATAGGAAACTTAAGCCTTATGTTTATTTTTAAAATACTGGAAGTGATAAGGCGACTCGCATTTTGGGCTCAAGAGATGGTTCTTAATGATGTACTGTGCGGCACTCTGAACACCAGGTTAAGGAGACTGGAAGTCCTAAATATTTTTTAAGCCAAGGAAATGTATGGATCATCAGGAAGATGTACTTGGTGGCAGTCTGCGAAGTGATGGGGAACAGAACCTCAGAAACAGGCCGGGCGGGCAGCTTCGAGTGGTGCATGGCAAAGGGCAGACTTGGGTCACCAAAGTGTGAGTGGAAGGAAACATACATGAGGTTATGAAGGAGTAATTGGCAAGACCTGATTCCTGGTTGAAGAGATGGAAATGGGAAGGGATTGGAAGCGAGCGAGGAGACACTCAAAACTGGCTGTGTTTCAAAGCAGGCGCAGAGAGGGAATGGTGGCTCTCTTGGAATTCAGCACCTCAGCTGATCCCTATGGTTTGGAATAGCAGCATCACATACGTTTGAACACAGTAGAACATGCATGTGTGAAAGACTGTATGTTTGACCTACAGACCCCGTGCAATAATTCTACAGCCCTTTCCACTCCACCCTGGGTTCTTTCACATGGAATATGAAGATTTTAATGTGTGATGATAAAGAGACAGGATGCTGTAAGTTCATGAGCAAATAAATTGCCCTAGCATCCCTGTTCCAGGGGGGCAGAATGGGGACATAGCCCTAGATGGGACGGGACGGGGCTAGGGCTGGCCCAGGTAGAGTGCATGTCTGCTGACTTCTCCAGCTCCCTCAAGCCAGATTCCTTCGGCAGAACAAACCTTTGCATCTGCTGTGCTCTTGTCGTTCAACGTGCAGTCAAAGGAGGGTGGAATGATGGAACTGTGCGAGAGGTCCAGATGATTTTTCTCCTTCTCCAAAGCTCCTTGGCCAGGACACCTTTACATGAGAACTCGCCCCTGAGCAGGGCTTCCTGTCGGATGTGGGGGCTTTTCAGCAGAAATCTGCAGTCGAGCATGGATAGTCACTATTGAGCAAGAGAATGAATTCCAGGCTCCCAGTCTCCTCTGAGTCCCTCTCAGTTACTAACACAAGTCTGCCCTTCGGAGTGGGAAGCTGCACGGATGAGAAACCAGGAGGACTTTGGAACAGCACCACAGGACAGCTCATAGCCCCAGAACCAAATCACAGCGCAGAGCCCGCAGGGGAAGTGCGCCCCGCCTGTCCGCACTCCCAAAGGGACACAGACAGCTGTTGAGAACAAAGGCCACATTTAGGCACCATTGCTAATGCTGTAAAAGTCCAGGAGATGCAACACTCTCCATGAGAGCTTTCTGTCTAGAAAAGGAAGGCCTAAATGACCATGTCCTTTCTCCCTAATTGGTCTTAGTCATCTTTTAGCCTCCCACTCAGCCAATCACTGTGCCTGGCACACAAACGATGCTCCCAAAGTGCTTGGCGATCGTTACACATAAACTTCAAGAGGCAGCTGTAGGAGGAAGAGAATGTGTGCATGCAAGTGCTGCGCTTTAGGGCCCATTTACAAACGGAGTTTCTCGAGAGTGGCACTGTTGATGTTTTGGACCAGATAATGCTTCACTGTGCCTGCTCTGTGGATTATAGGATCTTCAGCATCATCCTTGTCCTCTACGCACTGGAACCCAGTGGTACCTCTCCTCTCGGGGACATCCAGCAGTGTCTCTAGCCATTGCCAGATGTTCTCAGGGGGACTGTCACCCCCAGTGGGGATCACTAGGTCATGACCTTTATGTCAATCAGGCAACCCCATCGTCTTTCCAGGACCCTGTGTTCTGGGATTTCTCTGCCCTGTTTCTATGGAAATTATGTTTCATGAAATCTGTCACCTCGGAGCCCTAGTCTCTGTTTTCCAAAACATTGATCAACGTAATACAATCAGTGAATGCAAACCAAATTGTTAATGAAATGAAATTCCAGTGGTTCCCTCACCCACACTCACCTCCATAAGCCCTTATTTGTCCCTGAAACATCTTAATAGAAACCACTTGGAATCAATCATAAGACATACTGAGCATCCTGGGACATAAACACCCACGACGGCACGAGGGGGTCCCCACAACAACATGTTACAAGAGCTGCACTGAACTTGAGCTCAAGGTAGCCATCTTGCTCCCAGCCGGCTGGAGACAAAGAGCTCAGCAGAATGGCCCATGACACCTGGAAAGGTCATCTATTCCTCCCCAGGCCCCAAAGCTGACTTAAAGTGTTGAGAATTTTAGGCTACAACCAAATCTGGTCCTGAAACCACTTTCAGACTTGTGTGTCCCTTTCCAACCTCTTGCTTCAAGGGCTGCCCTAGCAATTGGACTCCGGATGTGTGATCTCAAGGCCCAAAACTCTGATTTTCAAACTCTGAAAACTCTGATTTCCATTGAGATCCATTGGCTGCCCCAGTGAGGAGTACTTCAGCCTTATTCTTCTCCTAAAGGGATGGAGGGAGGGAGTGGAGAGAGAAACCAGTGACCCAGACTGTCTGCAGAAATGACACTAGGAAAGCCATGGGCAGGTTCCCCATCAAGCCTTGTCTGCTTTTGGCCTCTTGCCTGAGAAACGTGTGACATGAAAACATCCTCAGACCTTGTCCCAGTTACCAGCAGTGAGTCAGCTCAGCCCAACAACTCTAATTCAATGCTTATTCACAAATTATAATTTTAGTACAATAGGGCACAGCTTTAAATAAGAGCTATGAGAAACTCACCCGCCTATGACACGCCAGCAGGCTGCTCCTCCCCCAACTTTGGGTGGACATTCTGTTAGTCATAGGGAAGCATCTGGGACCAGCTCACTTCTCCCCACTTTGTGTATCTCCAGACATTTTACCAAACAGACACTGAGTCAGAATAAGTGGGTTTAGCAATTAAAATCTGTGTGGAGGCTGCCTTGAGAAGCATTTGGTGGATTTGGAAATAAATATTCGTCCATGAACAATCAAACGCTCATTGTAAAATCCTGAATGTAATGTGCATGCAGACAAACTCAAGCTGAAATCTCACAGCATCATCTTTTTCTCCCTCAGCAAGGAATACAAGGGACTTCCATTTGCTGGCCAGGAAAGCTGAGTCATTCAGAGCAGAAGTATCTCGTACAAGGAGAAGTGAAATCCCGTCTAAGGACGCACCTATCTGCTTCTAAACGAACACATTTCCGTCAGGAACCTTGTTCGGCCAAGGAGTAACCCCATACAACATTCCATCCGACCAACCCCAGTGTGTTAAAATGAAATGGGGGTCAGACAGGCCCCCTTTGCAGTCAATAGATACTCCCCTTCAGTCTTTGAGGAGAGCCCAAGGCAGGGGATTTCTGTGCTCTGAATGTCCCTGCAAGGTCAGCAGGGGTCACCCTCTGCAGAAGCTTCTCCCGGCATGAGATGGGAGGAAAAGCCGCCCCCGTAGCACCTCCACCTACCGGCCTGTCGTCATGTCCCTCCAGGACAGGTCACCTTGGCTCTCCCCACAGCTGCTGTAAGAGCTAATGAGCCATCTATAGCTACCAGCTTGTTTTAATGAGGTTGGTTGGACCTCCAGCTTACTAAGACCAAGGCTTGTCTTTCATTTACATTAGCATCGCTGGATATCTCTCTTTTATAAAGTCCCTGGATCACAGACTACACCTCCCACCTCAGCAGCTAGTGCAAACGTCTGCCACTCAGATCTGGGCAGACACACACACACACACACCAGGAGCATCCTTCCAGAGCCTGCCACCGCCTCCTATGGGCCGTACAGCGCCTCTCTGAGTGTGGGAACTGGGAGTGCCTGATAGAACAGAGTCTGTAACAAGGGTATCTGCATTAAAAGCCAAATTACTTCCCACACCAAGGCTGTCTCATTTTCCGTCTAGATGTCCAGAGCCACATCATAGGCTCACGGTGGATTTGAGCTGGGACTGACTTCTGCTCTCAGCACTCACACCCTAGGAGATTAAAACAATACACACTCAAATGTCTCCAATTTGTAGGACTCCAGGCCACTGGTTCTTAGCATTTTTAAGGTCACAGATCCCTCTGAGAATCTGAAAAACCCAAGGTCTCTTTCCTCAGAAAAATGCACTTCTGCACAAAATTAATTATACAGCCCTGGCCGGGGTGGCTTAGTTGGTTGGAGCGTCATCCTGTAAACTGAAAGGTCACTGGTTCGATTCCCAGTCAGGGCAAATGCCTGGGTTGTGGGTTTGGTCCCGGTTGGAGAATGAATGGGAGGCAGCCAATCCATGTTTCTCTCTTACATCGATGTTTATCTCCTTCTTTCTCTCTCCCTCTCTTTCCCTCCCTCTAAAATCAATAAGCATGTCCTTAGGTGAGGATTTAAAAAAATTAACTACACAGTTTCAGGGGGTTCAAAGAACCCCTGAACACTGTATCTAAACCACCAAAAACCTCTTCCCTGGTCACCAAATTTTAAAACAAGAGGGTATCCTCTTCCCTTGGCATCCTCTTCCCGTGACTAATCACCTCACACCTGCCCAATTCCAGGGACAGACAGTTAAACCATCACCTGGGGTGGGGAAGGCAGCAATGCTGTCTAGGCTGGGCAAGGGTTAAGACTGCACGGAGCAGGCGCTTCCGGACTCGCCTCTCCGTTCTGCAGTGGGAGGACACGTCTCAGCAGCTGCATTGTGTTGCGTGGCCCCAGCAGTGCTCTTAGGCATCTCATCCTTCAGCCTTTACAACAACCCTGTAATTCAGGGTCATTGTTTCCGTTTTATAGATTAGGTCAGAGAGGTAAAGTACCCTTCCCAACAAGGCCCACCAGCTGCTAGGCATGACTTCTCACGCTCTCGAGGTCCATCTAATTGCTCCAGGCACCATCCAAGAGCCAATGCCTTTCTCTAAATTGGTAGGAAGGGACTGAAATCCCAAAGCACTTGGAGAGAGAGTTGCTAAAAATGTTGGCTCACTTTGTTTGCTAACTGGGATTGTCTTCATTTTCATTTGCCTTCTGACTTCGCGTTTGGAGACAAAAGTAAGCGTTTAGCTTTCAGGAGGTCTACTCTCTGAATCTGTAATGAAACTTCAGGGAGCACGCCTCCATCCCTCGATGCAGGCGTGTGTCTGATGAATGACAACAAAAACTTAGATCGATATGGAAACTGATTGACTGATATGATATTTTCTTCGTGGTAGTCACATGAAACTAAGAACACTAGGAGTCTAGCGTCTGTTTTCTTAAAATACCAGTTACCGAGCAAGCTAGGTAAGGTCATTAGAGGAACAAGCATTCAGGCAGTGACCCCTCTGTGCTGGCACTGTGCTAAGCCCGGGAGAGGCCGAGGTGAACAAGGCAAGATCCTGTCCACAGCGAACTCGTCAACCCACAGGGGAGGAGGAGAAGGCATGTGATTAACCGGAATAGCAACGGGACAACTGCTTTATCAGTGATAGGACCAAGGGGCCCAGGGTCAGAGAGCAGGAAGTGAGTAATTCTGGGGAAAGGAGAAGCAAGATCTTGGGGTTCCGAGGGGCTAGGTCAGGGCATCGTGGGGAGAAGGCACATGGTGAGCTAAGACCTGCTGGGAACAAGGGCTTGGTGGCCGGGCAGGAAGACGTGCAGGATGTGAGCCATAAAAGGGGGCGGTGGTCAGATTAGGAAGGCCTTTTTCATCTTTGAGACATCACTAAGAGATTCTTTTCAGGGAGAACAGACTCAGTCAGCTTTGTTAGAAGGATCCCTGCAGCAGTGGCAGAAAGGTAGGCTCTGCCCAGAGAATCAGGAAGCAGGAAATGGGATAGAAAATTGCCTCATTCATTGAGTCAAGGATGAGGAGGTTGCATTTCAGTTCTGGGTGGCCCCCCGATGACACGTTGGATGTTGACAGGCGAGGCAGAAAGCAGAAAAAGAAATACCTCTGAGGTTTTGAAGTTGAGCGATTGATAGTTGGTGATTCTGTTCAGAGAGGAGGCGTGGAAGGGAAAACTGGTTCCAGCGACGGACAGAGACAATGAGGTATGTCTTGGACAGGCTGGTTTTGAGGTGGCCGAAGAAGCCTAGGTGAATCGTCTGCAGATGATAGCTTTAGAGAGTTGTAAGCATACAGCATGAACAAAAAGAGACGAGAAATATAACCTGCTATAACTTGAGAAATATTAAGACATGTATTTAAAGGAAATTTAGCCCTGGCATTTGTGGCTCAGTTGGTTGGTGTGTCATCCCATAAACTGAAAGGTTGTAGGTTCAATTCCCGGTCAAGACACATGTTTAGGGTGCAGGTTTGTCCCCTGGCATGTCTGGGAGGCAATCAATTCGTGTTCCTCTCTCACAATGATGTTTTTCTCCCTCTCTTTCTCCCTCCCTCCCTTCTCTCTAAAATCAATAAGTATGCCCTCAAGTGAGGACAATAGATAAATAAATAAGGAATTTAAGGAAACTGAGCATAAACACCTAAATGCAGGTTGTGGACAAGACACCTTCTAAGAAGAGTAAAAATCTCAAAAGCCAAAGAAAGGAGAAAGAAGAAAAGATCCGAAGAAGCCCCCCTGGACCAAGCAATTAGGAATTTCTGACTGACTTTTCAATTGCAGCAGAACCTCATGGGACTGGGACTGGAGGTAGAAAGTTTACACTACTCTTTAAAGAATGTCGGCCAAGGACAGAAGGAAGACAGGTCACCATCCTTGGGATAAAGCTCCTACTTTTCTGTAATGTGTGAGATAGTACACGGCAGGCCGCATGACCCCACCAGACTCACCCCTCACACTGGTGTTTGAAGAAGGGAGGAGAGTGGGGTTTGTACACACTGAGGCTAACTTCCAGAAGTGGCTGATGTTGTAGCTAATGACTAGCTTTGCTCAGCATTAGTAAAGACTTAAATGGTGTTGAAATGTGGGGTGAAGATAATTGCTCAACGTTACAGTGAGACACTGAGAATTAAACGGTCAATAAGAAGAAAAGACCTGCGGTGGCTGGTGTGGGTTGGCAGACTGAGCGCCCATCTGTGAACTGAGAGGGCACCAGTTCGATTCCAAGTCCACGCACATACCTGGGCTGCCGGCCAGGTCCCCAGTTGGGAGCCTGCTAGAAGCAACCAATCTGTGTATCTCTTGAACACTGATGTTTCTCTTCCCTCCTTTCTCCTTTCTCTAAAAGTAAATAAATAAAATAAAATAAAATTATTTTTTTTTAAAGAAGAAGAAGAGAAGACCTGTCCGGTAAGAAAACACAAAACCAAAAGTGAACGTGGCACACTGTAGTGTTGTTTTTCCTTTTGATAATGCCTAGTTGAAGGCCCTAGAAAGAAGACAATCTCAGACACTACTGGCCAGGATTTAAATTGGCACCACCTGATCAACGAGTAACCAGAAAACAACTTAAAAGCTTGTGTGATATTGTGATTTTAAGAAAAAATATATATATTTGGTTTTCATTGGTTCTGGCACAAAGCTGGCAAAAGCCCTTGGAATTTCCTAAGTGAAGAGGCTGGTGAAGGTGTCTTTTGTTATGTTAATGAGGCGACTTTTGGAAAGCCCCTGGGTCACCTAAGGATAGGAGCTGGTTGCCAGGGGCATGAGCCTTGTGATTGGAAGGTTGGAACTTTCAGCCCCACCCTCCAAGGCAGCAGTAGAGCTGGAGGCTGAATTCAATCACCAGTGGCCAGTGATTTAACCAATCATGACTATGTAATGAAGCCTCCATAAATACCCAAAAGGATGGTTCAGAGAGTTGCCAGCTTGGGGAACACGTGGGGCTGCTGCAAGGGCATGGGAGCTCCTTCAGCTTCCTTATGCATCTCTTCCATCTGGCTGTTCCTGAATTATATCTTTTTATAATAAACAGATAATCTAGTAAGTAAAATGTTTCTCTGAGTTCCGTCAGCCACTCTAGCAAATTAATTGAGCACAGGAGGAGGTTGTGGGAGCCCCTGATGTATAGTCAGTCGGCCAGAAGCACAGGTAACGACCTGGGCTTGCAGGTGGGATCTGGTCGGGGGTGGGGGTGTCTGGTGGGACTGAGGACTTCACCTATGGGATCGGACACTGTCTCCAGATAGATAGTGTCAGAACTGAGCTGAAATGCAGGACATCCAGCATTTCAAATCACACGTTGGAATAGAATTAGGATCAGAATCGTAGGGCTCACACCCACTTTAACCCAGCAATTCAACTTACACAAAGTTATCCTATAAAAGTCATCATCGATATCTGCAAAGACTTATTTACAAGAATATGCACCACAGCTTCCTCTGTAAGAGTTACAGCCTGAAAACAACATAACTGTCTGATAACAGGGAATTGGTGAAACACATCATCATATATCTCCACAGAATACAACACGATGCAACAATTTAAAATGTTGGGTGGATGACTATTTAACAACCCAGAAAAATGTTTACAGTGCATTGTTAAGTTAAAAAAAATAATTTACAAAAGATAATGAGTATATTAAATATGTGTGTATGTATAGATACATACTCACACATGCACTTATATTTATTCAGACAAAAGACTAGAAGATTAGACACCAAGAGAGTAGCGCATGCGAATGAAAGACTGGAGAACATGTACCACAGTAGGAGTAGTAACAAAATTTCTGGGTGGTGTAATTACGGGTGGCTTTAATTTACCTTTTGTTTCTCTAGTTACTAAAATATTTATGTATAGCTTTTGTAATTTAAAAAAAGTCAATTACTTTTCACATAACGAAAATAGCTTACTATAAAAAAATAGCTTAATATAACAAAATTGTCTTTTTAAAGCTTTTATTTATTTATTTATTTTTAGAGAGAAGGGAAGGAAAGAAGAAAGAGAAAGAGAAACATAGATCGGTTGCCTCTTACACGCCCCCACCCGGTGACCTGGCCCTCAACCCAGGCATGTGTCCTGACACGGTATCGAACCAGCCACCTTTCAGTTTGCAGGCTGGCACTCAATCCACTGAGTCACATTAGCCAGGGCCAAAATTGTCTTTTTAAATATAAAAGTAATAAAATCTGATCATTAAAAATTCAAAAAGAATTAAAACATGTTAAGGAAAAATTAAGTGTTCCATTTCCCTAATTCTTCCAAATCAAATTTCCCACAGGAACTCACAAATGATTTTGTTATATCATTGTAGACTTTTTCTATCTGAATATATGTATACTTTTAAAAGTAACTGAAAACGTTTTATAGCTTAGCTAAAGTGGTAGGCTAGGTCAGGGGTCAGCAAACTTTTACCGTAAAGCGCAGTAGTAAATATTTTGGCTTTGCGGTCAGTCTCTGTTGGAGACTATTCAATGCTGCCATTCTAGTGTAAAAGCGACCATAAAATAATATGTAAACAAATGAGTATGGCAGTTTTCCAATAAAACTTTATTTATAAAAACAAACAATGGGCCAGACTTGGCTCATGGGCCATAGTTTTCAGATCCCTGGATTTAGGTGAACAAATAAACAAACAAACAAAATGCCAAATTTCTAAGTATGCCGGCCAAGGAATACAGCTTATGTGATTCCTGTTTCATGTTTACATCGGCTTCGGTTCCAGTGTCCATGTTTCTGGGTTGTCACGTAGGACTTCTTCCTGTTCAACATCAGTAATAACGATGCCCTTTTATACACTAACTTACCCACCTCCAACCTGGATCCACATATCAAGTGCCACCCCACCCACTGCTCACATCCAGGTTACCTGCTTATGGTATCAGCAGCCTACCAGCCCAGGGGGAACGATCACCTCGGAAACACCCCCTGAGCCCTTACTGCGTGCGAGGCACAGTGCCGCTGCTCTTGCAGCCTCATAGGCATTGTGATCTGGGCCTGTGTAAGTCTGGCCCAGTGCATAGCGCTGATGGATCTCCAAAGTAAAGTTGAATGAATGAATGAGCTAATAGCAAAGTAAGGATCCTCAGGCATTGCAGTTTAGCAGTGAAAAAAGTGCAGCCACACAACAGGTGTCTCATAGTCGCGAGTCTCCTTCGCCATCTGTACTTAACAAACTAGTGTCACAGCCGTGAGTGCTTCAGATAAGTGCTCCTCAAAGCCCGATGTGAATTGAAATCTCTTAAGTTTCATAGGAAGACGAAGATTTTGATTCAAGAGGTCTGGGGTGAGGCCAGACATTCTGCTTCTCTAACCTCCCAGAGGGTGTGCTGATTGTGGGGTGGAGGTAACAACTGAGCCCTGAGGGCTTGGAGATGCCTCAAGCCGCCCCGCAAGCCTAGGTCAGCTGCCGAGGGTTACTCGAGAAGCCGAATTGCGCTGTGTAAGAGAAAAAGCCCCTGTTGAGATGGACTTCATAGGGAGCCCCCCGTGCAGTCCTTCGTGGCCCAGAATTAGGTCCTCAATTTTGCAGATATAGAAATTCAGTTGTATCATTTTTCAGGCATCACGAGAATGTCCTGACCACAAAACACACTGGAGGCTTCTACTAAAAAAGAAAAAGTAGACTGAAGAAATCAACCAGGACAGATAAGACTGTTCTTTTTACCTCTTGCACTCGAGAGAGCCCAGCATTTCAAGTAACCGAATCTCAGGGAGCAGAGCAAACTGTGGGAGATGGAGCCCAGCGTTGCTACCGTGGGGCTCTGTCCCAAAGGGTTCCGTTGCCTCCTGATTTAGGGAGCCAAGGTTCTTTGGGGCAGGTGGCTGCATAAATCAGAGCCCAGGGAGGCCATTGGAGCTGTTGGGAGAGATGCCTGGGGCAGGTACCAGAGAAAAGAAAAACAGTGGTAACCCACAAAGTAGGGACCCAGACCCTGGGCTGGTCAGCAGACTGGCCGCAGGTGGGAGGCTGTCCCTGATGAGGATAGGCACCTGAAGCCCTTGGGACACGCAGCACAGACACAGAAGACAGTCCCCAGATCCACACATTAGAGGGGAAGAAGGTAGTAGTACACTGCCGTCCCAGGACTCCTGGGTTCCAGTCTGGCCTGGATGGAGCCTGCCGTAGGTCATTGCTGCTGACAGCTGTGAGTGGCAGGGCGCAAAACAGAAGCCGTCAGGTAATGCTGAATCGAATCCTGCCAGCCCATCTCAACCGGTTTCTCATGAGAAACATCACTGCCGACTGCGACAGGCAAGCCTTCAGCGCGCCCTGTGGAAGAAGCTGAACTAGAATCGCAAGGCTGCTGGGTGGACCAGGTCCTCAGGGATCTGCAAAGTTCCGGTCAAGGATGTCCCCAGCCCTGCCCAGCCCCCAGAACTCACACCTCGGCCAGGAGTGAGCCTCTGGGTGCTGGTCGACCATTTAGGAAACCCAAATGGTCCATCTCTTCCCTGGGCCTAGGCCCAATCACGTGCCCTCTGTTTTCATTGCTAGTAACACTTGATTCTTCCTTGTCTCCCTGTTTTCATAGCACGTTGTGTGGTCCCAATGTCTCAGAACAGTTTTCTTTGGTTCTATTTTGAGCTGGAGGACTCCTAATGTCAGTGCTCTTCATTTCACCAATAAACTGCCCAGAAAAGTGATTAACATCCAGGAAGGTTCATATAAGCACGTCCCCCTTCACAGATACAATTTGCGGGTTCTTGTTTACAGTGTTCAGTCAATGAATATTTAGTACGCACTTCTTTCATTCCTCAGGTGACCCTAGGCACAGCAGATCCAAATATAAATAAAAAAGTCAATTAGTAAGTAGGGCTCCCTGATCCCAGGAGGGAGACAATATATAAACAAGTATAGATCATGCAGCTACCATAGGGAGACAACAGAGTTTCGTCCAAAGCACCATGGGATCAGGATGGTGCACTCGACGCTTCCCAGAGACCTGGGTAAGGCAGTGAGCCAACGAGATGCAGTAACTTCGGGGCTGAAGGTGGACTGGATTCATCGATTCTAATTCCACACTTTTTCCCATTTTAACATCTCGAAATCGGTATGTGTCATACCATTACAGGTGGCCAGACAGGCGGATAATCATGTCATAGAAACCAGTAGCCAGTGTGACAGAGACAAAGAACAGGTTTGCCAAGGACTGGTCACAGGTCTTCCTTCCAGACACAGGGGACTGACTCCTCACTGGTCCCTCTTCTGGGAGTCCACACAGCCTGCCTCTGGACTATTCTTACAACCAAGTGAAGACGTGGCATCTCATTCCCAGCATTCAAACGGCCGAGTTCCCCCCATCCATCTGCCATGACCTCCCTACCACACTAAGAGCTAAGTGAGAATGCAGGACACTCACCAAGGACACCAGATCGCTTTGTTTACAAAGCACCTGAAGATAAAGGCTGTTTTCAATAAATAAGTTAACTAAGATCAGAGCTCTCTCTTCAAAACACACTGCAGCAATAAATCTCTGGGGTTTTATTTAGACCGATTTTTAAAAGGCAGAAAAAATGGGAAGGCGTATCGCCAGGCTCCGGCGTCTGATCAGACTCACAAACAGCAGCGGGCTCTGTAAACTGTGACGAGCTGGCCTCCCAGGCATCAGCTCTGAGCAGAACTGCCAGCACCTCTCCAAGGAAAATCGTACCAGGGAAACTGCCCCAGGGACTGTTACCAGCACAGATGACCAAGCCCAGGGCCTCTTGAGTCCTTTGGAGGCAGTGAAGTGCTTATATTGAATCTTACGGTTGACATGTTAGTAGGCGGCCATTTACAACCTTCCTTTCTCACGGTGCCCACTAATCTGGCTCTCCTGTGTTTCTTTGTTTGCTTGCTGGTGTGTTTGTCAGTTTGAGACTGAGGCAGACAGGTCAGTCAGTTTGCCTGTCCTACCTCGGACCCCTTCTCAGAGAGTCAGTAGGATAATCACTCCCGAAATTATGGGATTTTGACACAAAGACCCTCGAGAGCCATCGTTCAAAGTGTTATTTTTTTCTAAATAAATTTTATCTCAATTTAAGTTTATCATTTGTATTTATTAAGATTGTTTTACACTCTAATTTTTTTTATATCTAGTATATTAGCCATCCCTCCCAGCTTTTCTCTTCCAAAAGTTATTCAACATCTCTCTTCATCCAAGTTACTAATAACAATGTTGACTACAGTGGTTAAAAAAGAAAAATAAAAGTTATAAAGGAGAGGCAGACTGAATGGAAAGTTTTAGAAATACTTCATTTCACTGACATGATTCTTTCTATGTACGCGTAAGAGTCATACATGATTTCAAAATGTGTGTCTAAAAGAGTTATTTTAATAAGCATAAAAATCCTAAGTGATAAAAAAATGAAATCATTTAATTTGCACCATTTTTTCTTTTTATTGGTAGAAAACAATGACATGTCTCACAACGAATCATGTCTTAGATTCAGTGTAATTCTGGAAGAGTTTGCCAGACAAAGGGGGAAGCAGCACTAAGTAGAGAGGAATGAATGTGCCAAGCCGAGGACCTCAAAGAGAGCAGGACGTATCAAGAGAATTGCAAGGTTGGTGTGTATGTAGGCAACGCAGTGGGAAGGGGTAGATGAGTACGGAAATACAGCAGCAAACCAGATTTTAAAAGGCAGTGGATCTCATACCACGAAATGATGACTTTATTCATAATAAAAGGGAATCGGCAATTTCTGAGCAGGAGAGTGATGAGTTAAGACAGATGTTTTCTAAATGCTCCTCATGTCTCCATGTGGGCGATAAACAGAGGAGGCTCAAACTGAGTGCAGGCTACTAGAACTGGACTCCAGGTGCAATCGGGGGATCAGAGTGAAGGCCACGGCAGTTGCAGTGCAGAAAGAGCAACTCACGAGAATTGGCGGGAGTTAGTAACCGAGGGAAAGTGGGAAATTAGAATGGAGAGTTAAAGATGACTGAAGGTTGCTAGCTAGAGAGTATGTGTATGTGGTCTTTAGCCAAATGGTCATCCTGACTGGAAGTCAGTGCCCTCCCTCTTGAAACTGGACTTGGTCATCTCTCGTGCTACGATCTGAGAGCCCACACTCCCTTTGGGGCCTGCCGGCATCTGTGCACTGATCCCAAGGACTGGGGCCACCGTTAAAGGCCTCAGTCAACTCCTTGAATCTTCATTTACACTCCAGAAATTGTTCAGGTAGAAGGACTGTGTGAGCTCCTCATTTATGTCCTTCAAACACAGCACTCTGGACTTTCTGCAAATCTGTATTTAGGTTGGAATTTGAGTCAAATATTTTCATGAGCATTTGTTGGCTTTTTGCCATTCGGCCATAACGATTCTTTTCTGACCACATTTATATCACTTCAAGATGAGCACCATCCTTCTTCCGGGCTGTGAGAAAAGCACCCAGGCTCACATGTGCTGACATCAAAAGATGGATTAGAAGGGAGTAAAGGGCTTGGCTGCCTGCTAACACACCCATTCCCTCCTTCCCGAGACTTCCTCTTGCTTCCCGACCAAGCAACGTTGAGTTTGGGAGCACAGAGCTGGTTAGGGACAGAATGGCACCCTAGTGAAGAGTCTGGGTATTGGAGTCTAAGGGAGCTGAGTCTCTGTCCTGCTATTTATCAGCTGCGTGACCTTGGGCTACTAATTTCACCTCTCTGAGCCTTAATTTGTCTGTAAAATGAGGATAGGAATAATACCCACTTTACAAAGGTTCTTGTTAAGATTAAATAATGCAGGCAAACTGCCTAACGCAGTGCGTGACACATGGCAAACACAACATAAGTTTAAAACATCACTGTAGGTGAGTGGGAGCTGGGGGCAGCCTGACAAGCCTCTCTAGCTGCCCAACGGCAAGCGCAGCCAGGGCGATATGGACTGAGCGTTGCTTTTCAAGTGTTCCGAGCACAGTCTTCACGGGAAATACTCCTGTATTGCAACCCAGAACACAAAAACAGATAGATGACTTAACACAAGTTTTACCGAACCATAATTACCGTTACCGTGGGCAACAGAGGATATACTGACACTAGATTCTTCATTCATCTATTTTGTTTCATTTATTCACTTCTGAAATTTCTCAAACCTCCAGAAAAGTTGAAAGAATGATATAAAAACACTCTTCAACGAGGGCAGGGTTTCTCAACCTCAGCAACATTGATTGATATTCTGGGCTGGATCATTCTTTGTTGTAGGGGCTGTCCTGTGCATTGTACAATATTTAGTAGCATCCCTAGACTCTACCTATGAGACGCCATCAGCACCCCACACATATACCTAGTGTGACAATTAAAATGCCTCCTGATATTGCCAAATGTCCCCCGATAGGCAAAATCACTCCCGTGGAGCACCACTGGCCTAGGCCCACCGACAGTTACCATTTTGCAGTATTACTTTATCTCTTTCTCCGTACACACGCCTGTACACACACACCCAGAGACAAAATTTTTGGTTGAACTTTTGAAAGTAAATTACAGATGTCATGACACTTCACACCGATGAACTAGTTCAGCATGCATCTCCGAAGAACAAAGACATGCTCTTACACAACCTCAACTCCATATGGTACCTAAACGATGAATGTTAATTCAATGTATCTTTTCTCCTTCTTCTTCTACGTCATTTGTAATCCACCAAATTGATTTCATGCTCCACTTAGGGGTCACGACCGACATCTTGAAGACTAGAGAAGGAGGATTACAGAAGTGACCACAACAGTGTCCAAAAGACCTTTAAACGCCAGGACGGAAGTCCATCCCGGCCAGCAGGAAAGGCGCACACAGAGCCAAGCGTGTGTTTGCAGGAGTTTCACCAGCGCTGCTGCTTTTCCCTTCCTGGCTGCTCCCACCTCGCAGAGCACAGGCCCCGAGGCAGCACAGGGAGCAGACGACCCAGCCGGCCCCACCCTGCAGGGGACCCAGGAGCTCTCCCAGGCGCCTGCGGTGTGTGCCCTGGCCTGTCTGCCCTGGGCTGGCAGGGCCTGCAGAGTTGGGCGCACAGCGGCCTGACCACATCACAGGCCCGGGCTCAGGTTCGGGCTCAGCCAGGACGCCCACCCCTTCCCTGTTTGCTAAGCTCCTTTCCTTAACCTGCACTGGCTCCAGGAGAGTGGTTACAAGTTGATCCAGAAACTGCCAACAGGCAAAGGCTGAGACACATGAAAGTATGTGAGTCATTGGCCGTCTTTGATTTTCCTGACCTTATAAATCTGGCCTTTGAATCTAGCACCGACATCCAAAGAACAGCGAAAACTGAAAACGAATACTACCGAACCCGGAGGGAGGCCTCGCCGCCGGAGTCCACTGTGAAATCCCCCAGGAGGTCTGGAAAGATCACTGAGGGACAGGAGTAAAGGAGGGCTTCCCAGGCGGGCCCTGGGGAGCAGCTTCCACTACGCTGGCAGAGGAGACCCTTTTGTGTTGGCCTTGCTTTTCTCTCTCACAAACACTTGAAACCTGTGCAGGCCTGACTTCCTTGAAAGTCAAGGCTTTCCAAACTTCAAGTTGAGAGGTAAGGGAGTTAGATCAGCTCCGGTATTTGAAGAGAAAGAAAAATTAACTACGGCCTGAAAAAGCCAATGAAAAACTTCCAGTGGACTTGATTGTTACATCTAGGAGGCAGTTGCTATGGCAATAGCCAATCAATCACCCCCAAGAAGACCCCAGAACACACGCTCTGCACCCCCAGGCCCAGAGTGTTGGAGAGACATGCAAGCCGACAGGAAGCATGATACGAATGGTGGAGTTCAAAGCTGGGCCATGAAAGGAAATGAATTATCTCAGAGATGAAGAAATGCCATCTCTGTGGCTTCTCCTACACTGCTCCAATGAGTCGGCACAGAGGCGAAGAAGGCGTTTCCAAAGCAGGCAACAGAGCAAGAATGGCAGTCAGAAGCAGCGATGGGCTCCAGTGCCCCAAATAGGCACGAATTGCAAACTGCTTTTGCTTACTGTTACGCGCGCGGTGCCTCCACAGCGGTCTCACAATACAAAATTATCTCGTTTATTTAGTTTTCTGTCTCCCCCACTGATTATAGGGACATGAGAGCCTTGTCTATTTTGCTGTCCTCATTTCTGAGAACAATGCTCAGAACACAATGAGCAGTTCTCAAAAGACATTTGAACAATGACTGAGTGAGTGAGTGAACTCGGCCTATATCCAGTCAAGTGCAGTTCCCCACTTGACAGAAAAAACTATGGCACAATGGTGTTCGATTCACCCAGCTAATCAGTGGCAAGCCTGGGCCTCAGAACCGGAACTCCTGACTCCAGCTTCCACACTGCCTAAAACCAACAGCTGTCTTACTCTCTCCTCCGCCTGCTCCTACAGTGTGGCAGAACCCATAGGACAATCCCAGGCATGAAGGCTTTGCTTTCATCAGCTCGAGTCTAAAATCAACAGGACACTTTCTCACACTGTGGGGCACTTTCTTTGCACCTTTCTCTTAAAGGCGCTCCACAGTGAGCCCAGGGCTGGCCTAAGGAAGACTCGGGGTTGTCTTCAGCATCCCATGCAACCCTTTCCCCACACTCAGAGATGGGTACTTAGCTCCCTGTGACTGCTGAAGACGCCCAAGCAGAACCAACGCTCGGGTTGGTAACAGCCTTCTGCATTCAGAGCAGAGGAATCTATTGGTGCTAGAGATTAATTAGATAAATACCTCATTTTAGGAGGCCCGGAGGGATAAAGTGACTCAAACAAGGTCACAAGCAAGTTGGCCAGGCTGAATGAACTGGATGTGTAGAATTAAAGGGAAAGCAAAAAGGAAGGAAGGAAGGAAGGAAGGAAGGAAGGAAGGAAGGAAGGAAGGAAGGAAGGAAGGAAGCCGCAGGCAGGGAAAAATACCTTGCGTTGTTTCAAGCATTTCAGATTAGTATGTGAGAGAAGAAACCTTCAGGGACATAGGGATCTTCCCAGAACCTCTCCCACTACTGGCACAAGTGAACGTTCCCTGCTTCCCCACACCCCGTCATGACTTCTTATCAGTTGGTCTCATTCCAACCCTTTGAAAGGCACTGAGGACTATGCTGATGCACCATCACAGCCCCTGAGTCTCTGATATCACAAGAATGTTGTACAAGAGCAAACTTAGAAATAAATTCTGTGACTTCCCTCCCAATCCCTACAATTCGACATGCACGCACACACGCACACCCACCTCAGGCACCGCCACCAGCACTCCTCACAGCCCAGCTAGAGAGCCACCTGCAAATGGGGTCCCTGAGAGTTTGCAACCCGAGGCGTCTGACTGCCTGCAGCTGGGCCTTGCACTGCTCTGGGGCACCCACCAGACACAGAGAAGAAGAGCACCGTTGTCGGTGTGGGTTGACCTAGGCCCTGGCTGGTGCTTTACCAATAGTATTTAATCTACCCAATGACCCCGCAAAAACCCCCTTTCAACATATGAGGAAGTGTCAGAAAGGCAGAGGACTTCATTGAGAACACAGCTAAAAATCTGACTCTGAAACTATCGCTCTTTTATTAAATCAAACCCCCAACTCATCATTCTAATTTCCTTCCAGCCGCAAATATACAGCTTTGTGTTCTCCAAAATAAAACTGAATATAATTACTATAGGCTAGAAAATGAAAACTTTTTAAAAAATAAATTAAGTACAAGTAATATTAAAATTGCAAATTAGGGTGAAAAGTCAAGGGCAAATGCTAAGATTTTTATCTCAGTGTAAAGCGGACCCCTGTAGACAAGAGACCGAGTGCTTCCGCGCACTCCCCGAAAGAGCCAGCACGTTATTCATTAGCAGACCTGGCAGAGCCCCGGGCTGTCCACAGGGCAGGGCTAGAGCCTTCGGGGTAGTGGCTGCAGCCTTCCCACTCTGGGTTGTGACCCCGAGGCAGAGAGAGCACATACAATGGGGAACAGCCTCAAAACCAGCATTTATTTATAAAAAATTGTGTATTTATTCTTACACGTTTAAACTTTCATCACCTTCAGAGTACTCTCTGTTTGATGCAATACACCTATCAAGGTGTTTTTTCCACTGTTCGAAACAGTTTTTGAACTCACCGGTTTCGATGCCTTTTAGTGCTTCCACCAGTTTTTTGTTTCACCTCTTCTACATCAGCAAAACATTTCCCTCCGAGGACTTTTTTCACCCAGGGAAATAAACAAAAAAAAGTCACTCTGGTCAAGACCAGGCGAATAGGGAGGGTGGGGCATGGGGGCCATGCCGGTTTTGGTCAAAAACTGCTGAACACTCAGTGCAGTGTGGGCAAGTGCACTCGTAAATCACCCAGCATGAAATGGGCAAATGCACTGAGTCTTCAAAAAAATTCACTGAAGCCGAACGCAGCCTCTCACAACAATACCCGCTAATGCACTGACACAGGGGGGTTCCTACTCAACTAGCAGGGGAATCCTGTACTACAAGGGGCCCACCCTCCAGTAGATAATTCTGGTTTTGGGGGATTCCCCCTGGTGATTTACAATGATTGACCTTTCTCATTACAAAGTAGAGAGGACTCAAGATTTCCCTGTCTGGAAAGCATTCTGACGCTCAGTATGCCGTTTGAGTGGAAGAAGAAGGCACAGCACAAGGGCGAATGTGCCAGAGTGGGGTGCGTCTCACGGAGCGCTTGCGGGGCGGACTCATCTTGTCAAAGGTCTCGTTCATTAAAAATAAAAAGTGACCAGCCATTGATTCAGTATGGGGATTCCTCAAAAAAATTAAAAATAGACCTACTATAGGACCCTGTAGTCCTACTTCTCGGTATTTAGCATAAGAAATTGAAAACATTAATTTGAAAAGATAATGTATTTCTATGTTCATAACAGAATTACTTACAATAGCCAAGATATGGAAGCAACCTAGGTATTCACTGATAGATCAATGAATAAAGATGATGTGATACATATATACAATAGAATACCACTCAGCCATAAAAAAGAATGACATCTTTCCATTTGCAACAATATGGATGGACCTAGAGGGTATTATGCTAAGTGAAATAAGACAGACAGAAAAAGACAAATACCATATGATTTCACTTACATGTGGAATCTAAAAAACAATATAAATGGACAAGCAAAAAACAAAAAAAAACAAAAACTCACAGATACAAAGAAAAACTAAAAGTTGCCAGATAGGCGGAGACTGGAGGATGGACAAAAAAGGTGAAAGGGATTAAGAAACACAAACTGCCAGTTATAAAGTAAGTCACCAAGATGTTAAGTACAGCACAGAAAATACAGTCAATAACAGTAATAGTTACGTATAGTGTCAGATGGGTACTGCACTTATTGAGGTGATCGCTTCGTAAGGTATATAAATGTCTACTCTGTTGTTTTCCTTTTAAAGTCAGGTAGTTCCAAAGCCCTTCCATAGCAATAGTTATAGTCTAATGTACAAAATTAGATTAGAAACATGCCAACTTACTGAGAGAAAACATATCGCACGGATTCAAACATCATATTGACAAATCAAAACGCAGCGTCCGCACAGTATCACTCTAAAGCTCAGAACTAGAACTGCCCTTCAGCTAACAGGTGGGTGTGGAGGCAAGTCTGCTGAGATGGTTTCATGCGGGAGAAGGGTGGTAAACAGAATTGAAAGGGGGATTTAGGGTCCCGCTGGGGAGAGCCCTCAAGAGGATGTTCTTTCTCTCTTTATCCTAGATTTCAATTTTGGACACCTGTTCAGGTTTATAGACCTTAATTGTGTTTATTTATAAGGAAGTAGGGGTTGCGTAGCATTGGCTTTTCTCAGGCAGTAATCTTCAGAGAGTATTTGTTCCTGGGTGAGGGTCAGTTCTATGCTTCGCTGTCAGGGGCCAAAGTCTATATCCTGATTGCCTCCTACAGGGCAACTCCATTATCATACTTCCCCTCTCCCTCCCTCCCTCTGTTATCAATGAAATGTCCTGCCCTGGTTTTAGCTGAAAGAGAAGCCTCTGAGCTCTTGAAAAATAAATGAAAATGAGATGTAATTATATATGGTTGCAACCATAACCATAGGGTTTGTGAGTATAAATGTTGCAAAATTTTATTGGTCAGCTTCTGATCCACCACATGAAACATCTTTTTTTTTTTTAATTTCAAACACTTCTTTCCACCCCCATTGACTACATCATCATTCCAACCATCATTCCCAATGGATAAGACAGGGTTTTTTTGCAACTTCCCAATAGCATGGAGGGGTTTAATTAGCATATTGCTGCCTTTTGTTACAGGAGATGGGGCATTTATAGTTGACTGCTTTAATATTAGTTCCAACTCATTTTCCAGCCTAGAACACCTCAGTCAATAATTAGTTCAACTCTCTCCGTGGCTTCACATACATGCCACTTTTAAGAGTACATGAAACAGGGATTGTAAAGTGTCTGTACAGTTCAAGGAAATTTAATTTCCAGTTTTATTCCCTAGATCTAATTGAATTCCAGTAGCCTGAGATGTTCTTTCAATAAACAAAAGGTTTACCTCCCTGTTGTAAATTCCATGTAATAAAAGTGTTTACCCAAAGAACAGAGAAAACTAGCTCAGGAAGGAAGGAAGGAAGGAAGGAAGGAAGGAAGGAAGGAAGGAAAGGAGGGAGGGAAGGAGGGAGGGAAGGAGGGAGGGAGGGAGGGAGGGAGGGAGAAATAACTGAGGCTCCCCATAAACACCCAGAGGGAAGGCACTCCATTTGAGAGCAAAAACACCCCCCCCAGAATGGCCTCTGAAAATACACTCCTCTCTTGCAAATGAAAACTGTGCAGCCTTTCTTTCAAAAAATACCCCTCCATGAAATAGCACATGCGCCTGGGGTTGATCAACACAAAAAGACCATTTCTAGATTAGTCAGCCTGTATTTTGAAAACTCTGTAGACTGAAAAGACTGGAGGCCTACGGGGGCAACTTCTGCCCCCAAGGAAAGATGGAATCCAAGCCAGGGATTCTTGGCCTGGTTTTAATAGCATATAGAACCCTCAGAGTTGGGAAGGAAAAGAAAACAAACAGCTGAAAAATCAGCTTTTTCTTTCCCCCTACTTAGACTTTTTTGAGCTAAAAAAACGCTCTAATGTTTTTCAAGGTTTTTAGACCTCTAAACATACTGATTAATAATTTTATAAGCAAATTAACTTATTTGTTACACAGAAATATATTCTTAAACTAACAGTGACATTTTGAAGCTGTAAAGATAGTGTTTTATATTGTAGACATTCAGATTTTCCTAAATTTCACACATCTAGCAATACCTCACATTGTTACTAGTTATGCCCTATTCATTCAGTAAAAACGTATTGAGTTTCTGCTACGTGTCAGGTGCTATGCTAGAATCTGAAGATAAAACAGATCAAATAAAGACATGGCCTCTGCCCTCATAAACCTTACAGTCAAACGGAAAAGATGGGCTTTAAGCAATAATTATACAAAGAATTTATTTTTTCTCCCACTGATCTTAAACCCCAAATCAATTTGAACTCACCTTGCTATCAACATGTCACTGCCATGTGATACTTTCATTGTGGATGAGGTGCCTCATACAGGCATGCAGACAGGGACGGTGCAGTAAGTGCGCTCTAGCAGAAGCTGTCAATGCCACACCTATTTCCTTCTCCCCCTCATTTTAGGGCAACTGCCCAACCTCCAGCTGCCAACCTGCATCCCATTCATTGCTTAAAGCCTTTCGCTGCTTGCTGCGGCACGCTCTCCCAGGTAATTCACACCCGCCACTATCACCAGCAACAGCCCTCAATCAACAAGTGACAGCCTATGTCCATTCTAGTCTAAAAATCTCAGGGAACCAATCATTGGCCCAAACCACCGGGTGCCCACCGGAGATCAGGTAGCAGGGTCATAGGAATGTATGGCTCCTTCTGAGGGAACGATGTATTTGAAGGGGCAGGGGATGGACAAGGGAGCTTTAGGGCATACAAAATAAAAAGTAATCACAAGATTAGTTGAATACTACTTAGGTAATTGTTGGTCGATTCATATTTTAAAATATTTCAGTAAACTGGGATCTACAAATACGGATCTCCCAAACAAGGGTGAACATGAGAGAGTATCTGGGACGAGCTTGGTATAGTAACATAGTGTTTTTAGAATCAGACAGACAATATTTTAACTTCTCCACTTACCAACTATGTGACCATGGACATGCCTTCTAACCACTCACAGGTCAGTATCCTCTTTCACAAAATAAGGAGAATACGTACCCACAGCGTCGTCGTGGAGCTGAAGGAGAAAAGTCACGTAAAACGCTAACTTCAACATCTGGCCCACAGAAGACGTGCAACGCTGCTACTTCCCTTTGGCCCGCCTTCCTTGCATAAGTAGAGTGGGGACTAAATCGCGGTAATGGTTTAGCTCACAGCGACTTTATTCATAATAATCATCACTGAAAAGAACCCAAATGCCCATCATCTGGTGGAAAAAATAAACAATCGTGGTATAACCACACAGTGGAATGCAGCTGAGCAATAAAAAGGAATGGACTGTGATACACTGCAACATAGGTGAAGTTCAGGTGCATTATGCCACATGGAAGAAGCCAGACCCAAAAGGCTACCAGCTATATTTCCTTTATATAAAATTCTTTTTAAAAGGCCAGACTATGTCGATAGAACCAGCTCAGTCGTTGTCAGGGCCTAAGAGATAAAGAAGGGGATTGACTATAAATGGGAGGAAAAGAACTTTATGTTTTAAGATTTTATTTATTTATTTTAGAGAGAGGGGCAGGGAGGGAGAAAGAGAGGGAAAGAAACATCGATCGGTTGCCTTTCACACATGTCCCAACAAGGGGAGCAGGGGAGGGGGTTGGCGAGGCCTGCAACCCAGGCCTGTGCCCTGACTGGGAATCGAACCAGGGACCTTTGGCTTAGAGGGCCATTGTCACTGAGCCATGCCAGTCAGGGCTGGAAAGGAACTTCTGAGGATGATGGACATGTTCTATATCTTGATCATGGTGGCAGTTACACAAGTGTATATTCCTTTGTCAAAACTTATTAAGTCATACACTTGAGATGGGTGAAGTTTGTGTTATAAATTACACCTCTATAAAGCTGACAAAAATAAAGAAAAAGGAAAAGCCCTGCTCACTCTTTCTCACCCTTTCTGAAGCCCTCCTGTTTCTGCTTGTGCACTGTGTGAAGTATGGGGTATCCTCTTTTGAGTTGTGTTTTTTTTTCCTAATTGTTATTCCAGTCATTAACTTTTCTAACTAAAAATCAAATACGTTGCTGGGAGGGGATTATTGAAAACTGACCTAAGGCGGTCTGGTTATACACAACGTTGTTTTTTGGGTTTGTTGTTTTTTTTTTCGTTTGTTTGGTTTTGGGTTGGTTGGATTTTTTTTGTTGTTGTGTTTTTTTTGATCAAAATAGTAGCCACTGAAGAAGTTAGAGATGGGAGGGGATTAGCTGTTTCCCCACATCCTCCCCACCCTGTCATATTAATGAGAAACCTCAAACCAAGTTCTGCCACATATACAAACATTTACTAAAAATAACTTATTAATAAGCAAACACAAAGTCATTCATAAAGCCTGTTCCATAAGTCCCATGACGTCTAAGCTGTCTAGCTTGTAATGTTTTGACCACCACTTCATGTGAGACAGACATGAGAACATTCCAGAAATGAGATTCTGTTACCTACATAGGTGGCATTAGGTGACCAGCCATCTTCCTGAGCCAGTAGCTGCATATGGGATCGTTGAGGCATCCAATGTCTGTTGCCTGCCCAAAGGGTGAAGGCTACCTACAGAATCCTGCTAGATTCTTCTACCCTCCTTCAGCAAGTGGCTCTGAAATTGTAGCCCACCCATACATGTTATATATGTTCAGTTTCATCCACTTGAGAGCCCACTTTCAATATGCAGGCTACCAGCTTCCACTTTTAGTGATAAACCCTATGCCAGTTAGTGAAGCATAAGGTATTGATCAGGTTATGAGTATCATTAATGATTGTAGTGGCTGCCTGAACTTCCTGATGAGAATGAAGCTGGCCACACCCTGGACTCTGTTCTCGGCAAAAGCTGCTGCCCTTGGAGCTGGAGCTTAAACCAAATAGCGCAAACTTAAGATTCTCTGTCCGCGTTGAATGTTTTGGAAGTAAAATAGAGCTCTTTATAAGAATATGTCTTCTTCTAACTCTTCATAAAATGTTTTATTTCTAATAGGTGCTTAGTAACTATTAATGACTATAAGCCAAGCAAATTAAGAGTGGAGGGTTCTAAGCAGAAAGGAAGGGATGGAGGAAGGAAGGAAGAAAGGAAGGAAGGAAGGGAGGGAGGGAGGGAGGGAGAAAGGAAGGAGAAGGGAAGGGAAGGGAA